>BSBM01000717.1:5295000-5497500 GCA_027924585.1 Larix kaempferi | reverse complement strand
ATGGTGATGACGATGATGATGATGATGATGATGAGGAATATGATGATGATGATGAAGACGAAGATGATGATGATGAAGACCATGAAGATGGTGATGAAGACGATGATGATGATGATGATGATGATGTTGATGATGATGATGAAGACTATGATGAAGATGTTGTTGTTGATGATGATGATGATGATGATGATGATGACCATGAATATGATGCTAATGATGAGGACAACGATGATGATGACGAAAAACATGAATCTTACCTATCCAATGCACTTGTTGATCACTTGGTGGATGGATTGAGGGAGTTTTAGAGTGCAAATTGTGAAAATGGTGCTCTCTTGCTCTGCGCACGTGATGGGTGAGTGAGGCTCGGTTGGTTGGGTGAAAATAGAACAACTCTGCCTTGTTTTTTTTAATTAGCTTAACAGAAGCGTGTGCGCGCTATAGCGCGTGCGCATTCTTGAGCGCGCACGCGCCCCGGTTTGGTACCGAACCTAACAACGCGTGCACGCTTCCTTAGGCATGTGCGTGCATCTATTTTTTTCCCGCTAGCGCAGCCTCGTTGCAATACTTTTGGGGAGCATCTTTGTGTGCCCACCCTGTTATGTCTTATCCATAGCTGATTTAAACCTATCTTATAGGATTGTGCTTGCTGTAAAATCTTGAGTTTCTCAGTTAATTGTGAAGTAATGGCGGTATTTTCCCTCGCTCCTGAGATGGATTCCTATAGAAACATCTAGACCCAACTCCATTCTCTGCATTTCTCCGAGCACTCCTTTAGCAGATCTAGGTCGGCTATTCAAGAGGTGTTAATGCTAGATGAGAGGGATTGTGCAATTGAGAAATATTTGAAGGCACCCTGTTATGCAGAGGACATCACTATGAAACAAGTAATGGAATAAATTCGTGGCCTGAAACACAACACGATGGACTTTTAGAAAATGCCAAGATGTGTTTTTGAGGTGGTGAAGGATTGTTTGGAAGAAACCAGGTGAGTCTCACTAGAAATTTCTTGTTTAGACTCTCGTATGGAGGATGTGGAAAGCGGCTACATGGTCCAATCCAGTGATGCTGAAGAATTGAAGCGGTGCCTGAATGAGATGGAGAAGACAATGAGGACCAAGTTTGACAGGATGCATGGGATGGTTGTGGAGTTAAAGCACATTGTGCAGGAACAAAGCATGAACACCTTAGAACAAAATGAATCATGTTTTGTGCAGTTGAAAGAAATAATGGAAGAAATCCAAGCAGATTTTAATGGTCTGTACAGAGGAAACAATGGTCCTTCATGCAACCAAGATGAAGCTTCCCCAATGGATGAAGTCTCCAGTGTCCATCCTGAAGATGATGAAGAACTCCCCCAGGAATGATGTTTTTGTTTCTTTCTCCTAGTTTTTTAGATTTTTTTTGCCATTATATATGTGGAAATTTGATCAACATATATATTGTTAGAAGTAGCATAATTTTTTTTGTAAAGCCTTGTAAAGCTCCATATCCTACAGAGCATTTTGTGGGACTTGACTGCTCCAAAACTCTATGTTTAGACCTTAGTTCTACTTTTTTTTTGCCCTGGGGGCTCTTGTAATTTTTGTTTTTTTAATATATATAAAGGCTTTCTCGTTTATGTTTAAAAAAATTATGAATTCCCAATACCTTCATTAGAGTTGGCATAGTTCTCCATCATATTGATCTCTTATCAGTGACTTTATGTGATTAGTTCTCTCATTTCCTATTTTATTAATATTTTATTGGATTCCACCTACCATTTTGGACATATACTTAATCCTCCTCTGTCTTATTAATTTCTCTTAATTATATTTCTTGTCACCTTTTTCAAATTTGACCTAGTCCTCTATAATATTGATATATGATCACTAACTCTTAACAACTAGTTTCATATTTTATATGTTATTGAGTTAAGGTCTAACTTTTCTTTATCTTTCGAAAGCTTTGTTTTTATTACTCAATGATGGGTGGAGTGCCCACTTGAAACATTGAGACATTTCTAAACTCCAACACAATGTAATTCCAGAAACTCAACACAATAATGATGATTAATAGTGGAAACCTTCATGTTGAAATTGTAGAAGATCTTAAAACTGGGCCACTCACACAACTCATATTTTTGTAAGTCAAAATTTTAATTATTTTCCCAACGTATTTTATGTGCTTCTAGCTTCTTTGTTGATTGTAGCTTATTGTCATAAATATATGGTATAAAAGATGAATACCATGTAAACACTTAATGAAATAAATGAATGTAAAATCATTATGAGTGTATATTATCCACATACATAAGGATTGGGTACCCATTTCCAACATTTGGACTCGACATTTAAATAGAATGGCATCTTATTCAGAGTTGTGGCGTGTATTGTGTATATGATAATAGAGTCACTATTATATGTGAAAACCAAAGGAATATCCAACCAAATCATCTCTTTTCTTCTCTACACACAATGGAATTAAATGTGCAAAACAAGTCATGAAGAATATATAATATAACAATTCTTTTCCACAAGTTCTTTCATGGGAACTTCATTTGATTTAAAGTCAAATGCATTCTCTTAGGTTAGTAAAAATGGATAAATTTAAATACGATAAAGCATCTTACATCAATTTTATGTAAGACCAGGAAACCCTTACTTAGGCATAGATTCATCTAGGAAACCCTTACTTAGACATAGATTCATTCAGGAAACACTTACTTAGGCATAGATTCATCCAGGAAACCCTTACTTAGACATAGATTCATTCAGGAAACCCTTACTTAGGCATAGATTCATTCAAAGGGTCTAGCTCATTAGCATCAATGCTAGATTTGGAAGATTTCTCTTTTAACTTTGTATTTTCATGTCTTTCACCTTTTTTTTTAGAACTTCTTGGACCTTGCGACCTCGTGGGCTTATTCATTGTTTAAAGAGTTACACTTGTGTCTCCCATTCCTGTTTCGAGTTAGAACATGCTTTGAAAATTACAATTACAGAAGTACATAATGAAGTGTGAGTATTGGATTTGATTGTCAACATAAAGTTATCTTAGTTCCCACTTTTCATTATGAATTTTGACATAATCCTCCTTTTTATTATTATTAATAATTAAGAATTCCCACTACCTTCATTAGAGTTAGCATAATTCTCCATCATATATATATATAGATCTCTTTATCACTAAATTTATGTGACTCGTTCCCACATTTCCTATTTTATTAAACTTCTAATGGATTCCACCTCCCATTTTGGACTTATACCTAATCCTCTTTTGTCTTATTAATTTCTCTTACTTACTATTTCTTGTCACAAGAGGATTTAGATAATTGATAAAAACGTATCATACAAAAAGTAGGTGTAACTTATAAAAAGTGGACTTAACAAGCGCAGTCTTCCAATCCATCGTGTTAGGGTCTGGTGCATGCAATGATGATAACACAGGTTCAAAATTTGGTAACACTAGATCTCTGGTCCGGCAATCTTTCCGACCTGTAAATCTTGTTAATGCAGCATATACTGGATCTGTGATAATGCATATGCTGTTAACGGCGGTTCACATGCTACTGCGGTTCTGGGTGATTTCAACGGGGCTTTATAGCCAAATGTCTTCTGGTTGTAAAGCTGATCATGGAAGGCGTTTCTGAAGCCTTTCTAGTCAAAAGGGGGTTTTGATATTTAAGAAGAAAAAAAGAGCATTCTTCTCTCCCCCTTGAAAAGTGTTCCTTGTGATGTAAATTGCGATTTACAGCAGACCAAACAGTAGCTTCGAACAATACAATATACAAGGAAACCACCTGCATAGTTGAGATTCTTTCAATCTACTTGTGTCTTTTGACAAGGAATTTTTTAGTAGTTTTCCATTTAAAGAGTAAAATATTTTGAACCCTTTATGACAGTGAAATAATAACCGAAGGTAAAGTAAGTTTCCAACCATTACTAGCGAACTTTATCAATACAAAAATGAGTTAGGTCAACTGCCATGACTGAGAATTGCAATTGGCTAACCACTAAAATTTCCTCAGCTGTAAAAAGAAAAAAACCATAGACAGGCAAACATATAAGAAACCAATCAATTTCATCTACTTGGTCACAATTCCAGAAACAAATTAATTAGTGTATTACAATGTCTGAAACATATGCGCCATGTTCTGTAAATGCGATGATAATACCCAACTCAACTCAAGCCACTAAAAATTTATCCTTCATTTCTGACATAACATTTAGCATTAATCCTGCTTTCCTGCCATACGAACATATATTCATTCTATATGTGTTTATTTATTTATTATACTTACAGCCAGGTCTTGTAATCTCTGTCTATGAAGCTCTCTGATTCTTCATCCAACGGGGTGAAGGCATTGTCAATTTGAGCCTGTGACAGAGTGGGGTTGTGTCTCTTCTTATTATGATCTGGCCTCCGGTGGATTCTCAAATTTTCAGAAGGCCTGAATGCATCTAAGAGTCGGACGTGATAAATACGAGTATGGCCATTACTGCATTGAGGACGACGAGCACTGATGATGTTCGTGAAAGGAGGCGGATGAGGGAGCTGTCTAAACGTTAACTAAAACCTCCGATTCGTCTGAATCTTAGTATTTTTGGTTAAAATAGTAATTTGGAGTGTTTAGATTGTAATTTCGACCATTTAAATAGTTTTAAAATGGGGTAATTAGTCTCAATCAAACAATTCCAATTACTAAAATTACTAAAATTAAAAAATAACAATTTCCAACAAATTTTTTAACAGTTTTCCTCTCTAAAATCGCAAAAAAAAAAACGTTTTTCTCCCTAAAACTGTCAGAAAAACGGGGCGTTTTGAGATCAGATTGTGAGCAAGTCCGTCATGGGAACGAACAGGGAACTATCGTATGTTTTTGTGTGCTATATATCAAACATGCATATATCCCATTATCCTAAGAGCACCAAACTAAACTCGTGAACTATAGTGTGTTTGTATACTATATATCAGATCAGACTATCCATTATCCTATCATAAAGGATAAGAGCACCAAACCAAAATTGATACAATTTTGGATAGAAGTGGTTCATTATCCATCGATGTTTGATATTGAAAACAATAAGTGATGTTTTCAATATATTGAAAATAAAATAGAAGGTTTTGTATTTTAGTTTGTCTTTACAAGTATGGTAATGAAATTATAGGTGGCAATATTTCTTTTATACTAGGTTGTAAAGTATCTTATTAATATTATTGCAATTGTTGTATATTGAGGTTTATATGTTAATATGAATCAATCTAAGTAACAAATGTGGGATAGTAGGTAATTTTTTTGAAGATATAAGATTTTATATTCATAGAAACATTTCCAAAATGTCAACTGTATGGAGATAACATGGAAAAAGGTATTGTAAAGCACTATTAAACACATTTTTTTTAATGTTATTTGATTGCACAAAGGAGGAGAAGGGAATGTCCATCAAGCAAGTATACTCATCCCTCAACCAATGGAGGAAGTCATCATTAATGGTGATCTTGCAACAATAAAAGGGATATTTCTAGATTGACAAAAAAATTGGTATGAGTAATGCCTAAGAAACCACTTCTATTTAAGAAGTGTTATTCATATAGAATTATTCACAACACACATATGAAATAGTATATTAATGTGGAATGAAATCCCATCATGTAGATATTCATTTATAATAATAGTTCGCAGTGTGGCCATCACATAGATAAAAACCACAAACTAAAGTGGTCAATAAAACACGGCCTCAATATTGCCAACTTCTAATTTACCAAAATTTCAAATACTAGAAAAAATAAAATAAATAAATATTTTTATAAAATGATATTAATTTTGAAATCAACATAATTTTGTAATAAACATTCATTTTTTTTAAATGACATGACATTTAGATACACACATGAACTTACATAACTTATTTTTAATAGTTTTAATGACTTTCATGAATTATATGGTGCCATAGTCTCCTAAGCCCTCCAAATAGTTTGGGCCGTGAAATTTCATTTCACTTAAGCTTGAGTAGGGTAAATATAATTTTGTGAATTACTATGTAGGCTCCATTGATTTCCAATGCTTTGATAACCCATTTTACACCCAAAGCTTGGGCTTAAGTATGGGTTTTAATATTTTCAATATCCCCCACTCTCTAAGAGTGGAAAAAAGGTAATCCCATGCCTCCTTCCATAGCATACCAAAGAAATCTACAAATAGATTTATCACACCACTAATAGGCCGTACTAGCATACATAAGCCAACACAAAGCGTACTATACATGGATGGGTACCAAGAACTTGGTACACATTTAGAGTATTGCGGCAAAGGAAATAGGTTTTGTAAGCAACTTCTCAAATGTATTTCTATGCATTGTATGTCCATGTCCCACAACACTCTAATAAAGCCTTGAAATTCTATGGATCAAATAGACAAATGAACATAAAAAAGACTTTATTTGGTAATACCAGGGTTAGAGAATGATAAAAGTGAAATAATAACAATTCATCTTCGAGGGGGCAACCTCCTTTACACCTTATGGTTACAAATAACTCTTGATGATCCCTAAAACTAGATCTCGTCAATATATATAAGAGGCAAGAGTAGAATTACAAAAGTCAATAATAACAACAATATTAACAATAGCAATATAATGGCTCAAGACCTATGTGCTTAGCATACCTCACCCTTTCAAACAAGTTTTTCCCTCCATGCTTGATTAGCTATGGATGATTTTGTATGAAAAAGTCATCATTTAAAGTTTTTCCCTTTCAAAAACACTAAAAGTAAAGAGGGAATTGAATTCAAACTAATTTCCACCATCCAAAAAAAATGAGTTGATTTAGCTTATGATGAATAACTTATTTTGCAGATACCACTACAGATTTGTGGGGTAAAATGATGATCCTCATTTTGCACTTGGTCAACAATTTTAATTTGTTTTATTTTTTTTCTAAAGAAAAAATTATATGCTTTATGGTCATGTTTTAAGTGTTTTAACAAAAGAGAAGTTAAGAAAAATCAAAACATATTGTTTTTTAAATATTAAGGAAGTTTGTAATATGTCATACTGGAAGAAGATAAAATTTCTAGTTTGAATATCTATTAAATGAAGTATCTTAGGCATAAAACCAATATAGATGATGGCATTATCTAGATGATAACATTCGTAAGGATACATGCTCAAGGAAGGTGATCCCATTTATTAGGATTTAGCATACTTAATGAGTAGTAAGAGCATGGGGCGTCAACTATAATAATAAAGAGATAATAAAGAGGACTGAAACTATTAGCATACTTAATGAGTAGTAAGACCATGGGGCGTCAACTATAATAATAAAGAGGACTGAAACTATTATACCCTTATAAGATGGACTGTACAAAGTCTTGTTAATTTTAATTTGTAATTATTAATTGAAAAGTAGGTCAAAGCATCTAAAAATAAGGTTTCCATGGATTAAGAAAAAAATTAACCCACAGGCACCTAACACTACCATAAGTCTTCTCAAAGTCAATTTTAATGAATAAAGTCTTAAGTCTTAATCATTGATCCTACTTCAAATTGTGGTAATGTTTTCTAGAAAGAATCTCCCTTTAATAAAGCTAGTTTGTTCTTGATGAATATAGTTATGCATAATGTTATTGATTGAGGATTTGGCTATAATTTTATAGGAGACATCTAAGAAGGTGATTTCCCTCAATTGGTAATGCGATCTTGGTCCCCTATATTGGGGATAAAATAAATAATTCTTTTGTTGATGCTGGCCCCAAAGATTATTTTTTAATAACTTCCTTGAACACCTATATCAAAATTGGACTTACAAAATCCTATGTGGCCTTATGGAATTTGCACATAAGCCATGCAATCTAGGTGACTTATCCACAACCATATCAAGGAAAACTTTGACTCTTACACTACCAACAAATGGCCACACATATTTTTCTAGGCCTTAGAAAGTCTGTGGGTCTACATCAAACTGATCTACACAACTACGTCACATTCCTCTATGAAGCCTTGTGACTAAAGAACCATTTTGTACTAGATGAAAAAATTCCCATCGATTTCCTTTTGCTTAGTGAGTGTCCAATGGGAGTCCTAAGCACAAAACTATTTTTGGATGTTTGTTTCTTCCCTGAAAGAAAGGGTTTTGAAAATATCATTGGTTAGTTAGTGCTCAATGTAAAGCCAATGTATACATGCTCTTAATTAATCACCCCACATGTGATGGGATTTTTCAATTTTCAAAATATGTTAGACCTTGAAGGTTGTGGCTTGAGCAACTTCATAAAAGGGGATATTTTACTCTCATTGATTGACTTGTTTGAGCTCCTCAACAACTTTGTGATGTTTCCATCAAATTAAGGAGATTTGTTTCCCTTATCTCCTTGGAAAGAATCCAATCATCTTTGCTTATTCATTTAGGTAATAGGTGCCAAACCTTTATAATACAACTCATGAATATCTAATTTCTCAAGTAAGTAACATTCAACAAGAATAAGCCTCAAGCATTCTCATCTTGATGGTTCCCTAAGACATGGAAATAGGTTAGTGGTCTAGGAGTGACATGGCTTCCCTCAGTGCCTAAACATTCCCAACTCTATTGCAATAGAATAAGGTACTCTATTTCAATAAAATAAGGTATTATGCCTAGTGAACATAATTGATATATCCTTATGAAGACCCTTTCATTGTCTTTTTAAAACTTGGATAAAGTAAACTATAGCTAAATAGAATCTTTTTCCTAAATTTATTTGGGTTTATACAGTCTAAGTCTAGCCTAAAAAGGCATTGTTAGTTATCTTCTTCTCATAAAAAATCTTACATGCAATGTTCCTTCCTTATATTCTTATGCATAAACCATGTTTAAGTATGCTTCATGGATTTTGTCATCCATCCATGTTGAATAAAGATTCTTTTTACAACTTACATGCAATGTTCCTTCCTTATATCATCTTATGCATTTAAACCATGTTTAAGTATGCTTCATGATTTTGTCGTCCATCCATATTGAATAAAGATTCTTTTTACAATATCTGGTGAGTGAATATTGGAAAATGTTCAGGTACACCAGATACACAGATCCAGATCCCACATTTAACATGATGGATATCAATTTATGAATAGAAACATTATCTCAATCCAAAATAAAAAGACAAATTGAGTTAACATAAGAATACAACCATACATGTGTGATAAGAATAAACCATACATTTGGGAAAATAGTGGCACTTGGCTATCTACAACTTAAAGCTTTTTTTAACAAAACATAAAACTATTTTAAAAAGAAACGTAAAAACTTATATTTTGAAGAACACAAATCCAAGACTATATAAAGTAGGGTATCTTTTCCATAAGAGTAACAATATAGTGTGCTAGTGCGCATACGTTACAGTCAAAATAAATAATAAATAACATTAAAGATAATAGGTAAAGAAATTAAAAATAAATAATTCAAACTATTAAAATAGTTTTGCACAGATATCCTTTTTAAGAAGTTTATTTATAACCTTTCATTTTAATTCATGTGTTCGTCTCTCTGTGCGTTTGAATTTGATGTATCCAAAAAGCACTGAATATAAATAAATATATAATTCATGTGTTCGTCTGTCTGGTTTAAATTAATGTATCTGAAAAACAGTGAAAATGAATCAATCTTCAAAGAACTGTAGTGCATAATAAGTAATTGGGGATGTAACTCACACGGTAGAGCGTTCGCTTTGCATGCGGAGGTACGGGGTTCGATACATCTCCAATTTCTGTTGGCTGTATTGGACTTGAACGTATAGTGTTAAAGGCACCTTCATCACATTAATGATGTGGGATCCGTGGCGCAATGGTAGCGCGTCTGACTCCAGATCAGAAGGTTGCGTGTTCGATTCACGTCGAGTTCAAACTCTAATTTGGAGCATTTGTATATAGGCCGAGCGTGTTTTAGGTCTTATGTTTGCTTGGTTCTGAAGACGAAGTTTTCAATATAGGCCGAGCGTGTTTTAGGTTTTATGTTTGCTTGGTTCTGAAGACGAAGTTTTCAAAATAGCTATATTCTCTTTCAACCCAACAACCATATGTTCTTTGAGAGTCTTACATATTTTCTTGCCATTCTATTAGAATCAAAGAAAATAGAGTCTTACATAACAATACATTTCTAGATACCATCTAAGTGAAGCTTGAATATACAACAACAAATATCAGATACTAACTAAACGAAGCAAGGGCATTCAGAGGCAATGGAAGGAAACCTCAATGAGTTCCTTCAATGTCTTAATTATATATCATTATATGATTGGATGTATTTTAGTTTTCCTCTTAATGGATTCCCACTCTGGCATCTTCAAAGTTTCAACTCATTTTCTATGAAGGGAATTTTCATTGTAGTAATAACTAGTAATTAGAAGTAATAAAAACCACAAGCTAACAACATGGTTGAAAAGTATGTCAAGTTTACACATTTAGTTAACCTAAAAATGGAATTAAATCATGTTGGTAACTTGTTTTCTAGAAAAAAATGAGTCATTCAATGATTGGATACAACCAATGAGGCCTTCAAAACAACCATTCAAAGCCTCAATCTTGTGGACATTGAAACTTGGAATTGGCTCCACACGTGGAACAACAAGCGAGGAGGCACTCATCAAATTGCCTTGCACCTAGACAGATTCCTTGTCTAAAAAACCTTGTCATTCAAGGGCTCATTTTGGAAGCCTCCATTTTGTTGAGCGTAGGATCAGACCAGTTGCCCATCAACTTGGAGCTTGATTGGGATGAAAAACCCCCCAAAATCATCCATTTTGGTTTAAAAAATTCCGGCTTGAACATCCATAAATCCAAGATAACATATCTCAATCATGGACAGAGACTGACACCTTCAAGGACTCCAAAATGTACTAGTTCCAACAAAGACTAAAATAGATCAAAATCAAACTCAAAGAATGGAATAAGAAGGTCTTTGGTAACATCTTTGAAGCCAAAAGGCCTTGGAAGAGCAAATGGAACAACTACAGGAAAAACATATTCTAGAAGGGCACTCTCAGAAAACTGACAAAGAAGCGAGGGAGCTCCAAACCAAGTTGGATTTGAGGTATAAACAAGAAGAGACTCTTTGGAAACATAAATAATGAATTTGATGGCCCAAAGGAGAGAAAAATACAAAATTCTTTCATAACTTTATGATTCAACAAAGGAATCACAACCGAATCACTAACTTGTCGGATACTCAAGGCAACACCCTTACTAGGAACGAAGACATGGAAAAGGAACTGATTACTTACTATAAAGCCCTACTAGAGGAGCCCCATGGCAACAACAACGAAGCCATCAACAAAATAACAAGGCATATACCCAAATTGGTCTTAGAGGAACAAAATCAAAGCCTCCCTCGGGAAATCACAATGGAAGAAGTAGACCAAGAAATGAAGGAAATGTCTCAAGGAAAGTCTCTACGTCCCGATGGCTTTACTCTGGACTTTTTCCAAGCCTATTGGACAACTATAAGGAAAGATGGCTAGGAAGTGATAGAGGAATCCAAAAGAAGACTAGACATCCTACTTGCCTTAAGTTCAACTTTTCCGCTCTTATCCTCAAGGAATGCTGTCGGCCAATGCACCCAATAAGTTTCACTCAATCTCCCTTTGCAATGTCATTTACAAACTAATAACTAAGGTTATAGCAAACAAATTGAAGCCCTTCTCCCAACCCTCATTTCGGAAGAACAATCGGGGTATGTGGAAGGTAGGAAAATACTGGATGGCATCATCCTAGCTCATGAGACTATACACTCCCTCAAAATCACCAAGAAACAACGAATAATGGTGAAGCTTGACATGTCAAAGGAATTTGACAAAATCAATAGTTGTTATATCTACTGAATGCTACTGGAATTTGGATTTTGTGAGCAATGGAACAATTGGATTATGGTCGTTACATCCTCGACCTTTTTTCTCCATTTTGGTCAGTGGATCACCCTCAACTACATTTGTCACCTCTAGAGGCATTAGACAAGGGGAACCACTCTCCCCCTTTCTCTTCATCTTAATTATAGAAGGTGTCGGTCGCTCATTTAAGGCAACATCAACAAAAGGTAGAATAACATGAATTTGTATTCATGAGGATAACCTTATCTCCTCCCACCTATATTTTGTTGATGATACTATACTAATGCGTGTCTCTAATGTTTGTAAGTTGTAGCTCTCAAGATGGTGTTGCAGGAATTCATGGAAGCTTTAGGTACCTCCATCAATCTTAGTAAGTCTCAAATTTTCTTTTTCAATACACCAATGGCGGCTCGATCTCACATCTCTAGAATCTTAAGCTTCCAAAGGATATCCCTTCCATCCAAATACTTAGGTGCTCCATTGATCGCAAATGCAATGTAGCATTAGTCTTGGCAAACCTTGTTAGCAAAAATAGAAAAATATCTCTCCAATTGGACTTCAAATCCCTTAACATGGCAAGTAGATTGGTCCCACTAAAATCAATGATGCGCACCATGCTAACATATCTTTTTTGTATCTTAATAGCGCTCGGAAAGATCATTAGAGCAATTTGAAATCTTCAAAGAACCTTTGGGGAAGAATTAAATATGTGCATAAATGGGATCTGGTGGCTTGGTCAAAGGTTTGTAGACCAAAATGGGTAGGGGGGGATAGGCATTAAGGACATGGAGGTAGAACCTGAAACACTTGGAGCAAAAACCGAGTGGAGATGGATCTAGAATGGTTGAGAACTTTGGAGTAAAGCTTGGAGAAGAATATATGCCTTGAATGTAGATGAACGAGACCTAAAACGTTTATATGGACTCCTAAAAGGATCCCTAATATGGAATTTTTCCTGGTAGGGTAGAAAGATAATACAAAAGCATAGTTTTTGGGAAATCAAGGACGATCACTTTGCCCTCATTTGGGAAGATGCTGGACCACAAAAACCCAAGCTCAAAGAGTACCAACATAGAGAATAGTTACAACAATGTCTGCAGGCTTCCAACAAAACATATGTCTATTAGTATTGGTGCATTAGAACACATAACAATAATTGGAGGCAATGGGATCCTTAGGAACGTTGACTGCACTGATCCGAAAATGACAGGATCTTTATAACAATTATTTGTATGTGAAAGCTTGAATGCTTAAATCCATTAAAGAGGCTTTAAATGACAAAATTAAAGAGCATAATTGAAGCACATAAACACATAAAAGAGATGCAAACCATGAGATTTGAAGACAAGAACTGATAACATAGTTCACTCTCCTTGGGCTACATCTCTAGGCCACTTCTAATGAGAAGGTCGATCTTATTAAGTCTTCAAATCTTACAAATATGGGTTTTTGGAAACACTTTTGCTTTCTGTCATTTATCAGCAAAAACAGACAACACCATTGTGATCCTCTCAAAATTTTGAGATAAATGAGTATAAACTCGACTATGTTTGCCTGAGGCCTCCTCTGGCATGCAAATTGAGAAACTTTGCCTGCATAAAAGAAAAAAAAGTACGGATTCCACCTTAGGATCCATCCCCATTAATGGTTGTACTAACCTCGGGAAACGTGCCAAAACACCTCGGGAACTATGCAAAAAACCACCTTGGGAAGCATGCAAAAACCACACTGGGAAGCATGCTAATACCACCTCGGGAATTGTGCCATGTACTGGCCTCGGTCTCTGTGCAAAATGGCTCTTCTTTCTATCTTGAAAACTGTGCCCGCACCCTATACCGTCGTCTCGGAATCCGTGCCAATCCATGGTTCTTTATAGTGGTTTTTAGGCGGTTTTGGGTCCCATATCCCCACCTGCAATTTTTAATTATTATTCGCCACATGCCTTAATAAGAGGCGCCGGTGGCGCGTTGGTTGAAGCAGTGGAAATGGCCGAGGAGGTCGCAACTACAATCCTACGGACCTCTCCCCATATCACATTTTGGTGGCATGTTTATATATGGTTCAGTTGGCGTATCCTGTTGGCTTTGTTGTTTGGTTATATGCGTTGGCATATGGTGATGTGGAAAGCACTTGTGTGTTGGAATTTAGTTATGACTTGGCTCTTGACTGATGAATTGGCTCTGGTTCCGTTGCTCTGTTGGCTCCTCCATTGCTCTCGGTGTTGACCACGGGGTCGAGGGCTTAGCCCTCAACCATACCTATTAAGAACCATCTTGTGGAGGATTGGCTAGGCGGGCTTGGTGAAGGCTTTGGGTGCTCTTGGAGGTCATGGGGTCGAATCCCATGGACTCCCAATATTTTTATAAAAAAATATATTAAGAATTTTTGCCCAAATAACCCTTTTTTTGGCCAAATTGACCATTCTTGTCGAAACTTCAAAAGCTTATAACTTCTACATCCAGAGGCCTTTTTGTGGAAACAAGCATTGTCAGAAATCTCTTGACGATCTCTTCACCACTGTAAGATTTATTTTACATTTTGAAGACTTTAATTTTGATTGACTAGGAGATGATCCACCTAGATCATGCACCCTCCAAAAGGATTCAATTGGGATGAATTCTAGCAAGAGATTTACTCCAAAAGGATTCATCCCTAGCTTGGCTTGGAAAAATTGTGATGGGGTGGACAAATTATGATGGGGCCACAGAGGAGGGGGACAATTTTAATTAAAAGAGGCATTTAATATCCTCACCAACTTTGGGAATTTAGAGGGAGCAAATATCTAGGGGCATATATGGAAATAAAACCTTAGGCCAAAGGTGTCCACCTTCCTCTGGCTAGTGGTTGGAGGAAAATCCCTCACTTAGGATCAAGGTTAAGTGAGGCTTTGAAGGTCCATTGTGATGCTACCTATGTTGTGATGCTACCTATGTTGAGAGGCTATAGAATATATGTAATATCTCTTCAATCGATGCCCCTTCATATCTACTCTTTGGGATGAAGGAACCACTATATTCAGGATATCAGACAAGAAGTGAGACAATACCATTAAAACCTTAGATCAATGGAGACAAAAATCCTATAAGAATGTTATCATCAACAAAACCTTGTTGGGATCCAGGAATTGTCCTTTATAATGATTTTATTTACATTAATTGCCCGACCTATTTACTATGATTTTATACATCTATTGATCCGGATTTATGTGGGAACGAAACAAAAGATAGCATATACAGAATCATATACAGAGATATATTGCAAATAACACAGTGATACAGTAAACACATATTCTATTAAATAGAGGAAATAGAACAGACTGTAAAATACAATAGCTAGAATGGTGGTAGCTATCTCTGAGAAGAGATGTGGCCGCTATGCTCATTCGTGCCAAGATGAATACAAAGAGAGGCTGAAAGGGCTTATTTATCATAAGCATGAGGGAAAGAATCCCAAACATCCCAAAACCTAACCCTAGAAGATGAACCGTCATAAAGTTTGCGGCCCCAAGGTGGTTAGTTGAACAATCAACTTCCCGGGGTCATAACTTTTGCATACGATCTCCGTTTGGGGCGCTCGGTAGCCCGTTGGAAAGGTCTATCCGAGATTTACAACTTTTTACTGGGCCCAAGTGCATGCCGTTGGAAACCATTTGGTCCCCCAAATTGCCAAAAAATGTTGTTTAGGGCCTCAAAATGGCTCCAGAAGTTTAGAACCCAAAAAACTGCTAAAAATAGTAATTTACCAAAATTGCTAGAAGACTGTTTTGAGCCAGTTGGAAGAGGTGGGCCGTCACCGATATCCACCTGGATCAATCCTCCCTCCTTAGGAAGAAATGGTCTCCATTGCGTTAAATCCCTTATCATATGTCGAGCTGTGTGTCGAGTTGAGCTCTTGGTGCAACTTTTGCTGAAGCAGAAAGGTTGCCTTTCTTTGAAATCTTCAGAGGATTGTAATTGTTGTTGCTGGCTGCGCTGGAGCTGTTCAACAGTTTTGGTTGTTGTGGTATTTTGCATTGGCGTTGATGGTTTCTTTTTGGAGGAGCACCTTGAATGTGTGGCCTTGCACTGTAGAGGTACCCGAATAGGCGATGCGGCACTGAATTTGTGTTCTTGTTTCTGCTGAGTAGAGGGATAATGGGCAGAGGTTGTGGATGTCTCTGCGATCTGATGTTCTCCTTTAGTGGCAATTGCGAATAGGGAAAATTTCCCAGTGTGGGAGATTATCTTCCTTCCTTTCTCATTTGGGGTATGTGCAACTATCTCTGGTATCCGATAGAGTTGTCCTCCCAAAGTGACAATGACACTACGAGGTCGAGATTCATATACAGCATGACGCTTCCACATATATGGCTATCCTAAGAGAACATCACATACTTCGAGTGGGGCCACATCACATAATACCTCATCTTTGAAGGGCTTGATGCCATATGGTAGGCGACATTGGTAATTGACACGGATCCTTCTTCCTTGGCTTAGCCATCCAATGGTGTATGGTTGTGGGTGTGGCGTTATTGGTAGCTCCAATCTCTTGATGACTTCTTATGAGATCAGGTTCTTCTGGCTGTCGCTGTCCACAACAAAGTGTAGGGGAATTCCCTTCACCCACATCTATGAGTGGAAAAGGCGCTCCTCTGCCTCTGATTCTGCAGGCTCCTGTGGCTGAATTTGTGTGGTGGCAACAACGGCACTGGGTTCTGCATCAATGATCTGCTTCCCTTTTCGCGCAGCTGTGAAATTAGGTTCTGAGTCAGAATCGGAACTGGGATCTGATTCTGAAGCTTTGATCTCCGCCACCAATGACTGTTTTGAGCGACATTCATCAGTGTTGTGCCAGGGCCTTTTGTGAAACTCGCACCACTTCCCGGTTTCCTTCTTTTTCTTTTCGTTACCCTTCTTCGCTTGTGTTTGGGACTGGTTGTCCTTTCCCTGCCCCGTGTTCTGCGAGCCAGAGTTTCCCTTGCCCTGCTTCTGCGCAGGTCCGAAGTCACGCTTGTTCTTTTGCTGAAATTTCTGCTCAATTTTGACAGCATATCGATAGGCGGATCCAAGTGAAGAGATTTCCAGGAAATCCATCTATGTTCAGATGTACCGGTGTAGGCCACTGCGATATTTCAGTACTAGGTGCCATTCAGAGTCCTTGATACCTAGCTTTGTGCGCAAGGTATGAAATTTGTTGGTGTACTCCGACACCGTTTGGTCCCTCTCTTGATGCAGAATGGTCCATTTTGTGTACTGGTCATCATAGTTTCCAACAGGGTAATATTGTTCCTTGACGGCATCTATAAAAGAGGCCCAAGTGGGATTGGAATATTCAAACAATCCAGACTCGTCTGATGAGTTTTGCTCACAATAAGTTTCCCACCAATTTTTGACATGGGGGACGGCCTTAAGGAGCGCAAAGATGATCTTTTCCCTGTCGAAAAATTTGTGGATGGAGAAATACCCTTCTAGTAGATTCAACCATTTATCTAGGGCATCGGCATCGATATGGCCTTCAAATAACGGAATATCAAAATTAACTTGTACCTTGAAGGGAGTCGTATCTCCGAAATGGCTGCTCGTTGAGGGTACGTTTGTCGTTGTTGGCATGCGTCGAAGGATCTCGGTGAAATTATCCATCATCTCGTTCCTCTGTCGCGTGAGGGCTTCCTCGATCAACAGCTTGATAGGATCTACTGCTCCGTCGTCTCTCTTTTCTTCCGCCATGGGAGGCCGTTTGGGGCGACGAGAGTGGTCTTCCCCAAGTGAAACTAGTTCGAGACCCAACTCTCTGTATCTTGACCTCGTCGGGGACATGCACCGAGAAACAATCAAAGAGCAGACCGCTCTGATACCACTGATCCGGATTTATGTGGGAACAAAACAAAAGATAGCATATATAGAATCATATATAGAGATATATTGCAAATAACACAGTGATATAGTAAACACATATTCTATTAAATAGAGGAAATAGAACAGACTGTAAAATACAATAGCTAGAATGGTGGTAGCTATCTCTGAGAAGAGATGTGGCCGCTATGCTCATTCGTGCCAAGATGAATACAAAGAGAGGCCGAAAGGGCCTATTTATCATAAGCATGAGGGAAAGAATCCCAAACATCCCAAAACCTAACCCTAGAAGATGAACCGTCATAAAGTTTGCGGCCCCAAGGTGGTTAGTTGAACAGTCAACTTCCCGGGGTCATAACTTTTGCATACGATCTCCGTTTGGGGCGCTCGGTAGCCCGTTGGAAAGGTCTATCCGATATTTACAACTTTCGATTGGGCCCAAATGTATGTCATTGGAAACCATTTGGTCCCTCAAATCGCCATAAAATGTCGTTTAGGGCCTCAAAATGGCTCCGGAAGTTCAGGACCCGAAAAACTGCTAAAAATAGTAATTTACCAAAATTGCCAGAAGACTGTTTTGAGCCAGTTGGAAGAGGTGGGCCGCCACCGATATCCACCTGGATCAATCCTCCCTCCTTAGGAAGCAATGGTCTTCATTGCGTTAAATCCCTTATCATATGTCGAGCTGTGTGTCGAGTTGAGCTCTTGGTGCGACATTTGCTGAAGCAGAAAGGTTGCCTTTCTTTGAAATCTTCAGAGGATTGTAATTGTTGTTGCTGGCTGCGCTGGAGCTGTTCAACAATTTTGGTTGTTGTGGTATTTTGCATTGGTGTTGATGGTTTCTTTTTGGAGGAGCGCCTTGAATGCGTGGCCTTGCACTGTAGAGGTACCCGAATAGGTGATGCGGCACTGAATTTGTGTTCTTGTTTCTGCTGAGTAGAGAGATAATGGGCAGAGGTTGTGGATGTCTCTGCGATCTGATGTTATCCTTTAGTGGCAATTGCGAATAGGGAAAATTTCCCAGTGTGGGAGATTATCTTCCTTCCTTGCTCGTTTGGGGTATGTGCAACTATCTTTGGTATCTGATAGAGTTGTCCTCCCAAAGTGACAATGACACTGCGAGGTCGAGATTCATATACAGCATGATGCTTCCACATATATGGCTGTCCTAAGAGAACATCACATACTTCGAGTGGGGCCACATCACATAATACCTCATCTTTGAAGGGCTTGATGCCATATGGTAGGCGAAATTGGTGACTGACACGGATCCTTCTTCCTTGGCTTAGCCATCCAATGGTGTATGGTTGTGGGTGTGGCGTTATTGGTAGCTCCAATCTCTTGATGACTTCTTCTGAGATCAGGTTCTTCTAGCTGCCACTGTCCACAACAAGTGTAGGGGAATTCCCTTCACCCACATGTGTGAGTGGAAAAGGCACTCCTCTGCCTCCGATTCTTCAGGCTCCTCTGGCTGAATCTGTGTGGTGGCAACAATGGCACTGGGTTCTGCATCAATGATCTGCTTCCCTTTTCACGTAGCTGTGAAATTAGGTTCTGAGTCAGAATCGAAACTGGGATCTGATTCTGAAGCTTTGATCTCCGCCACCAATGACTGTTTTGAGCGACATTCATCAGTGTTGTGCTAGGGGATTTTGTGAAACTCGCACCACTTCCCGGTTTCCTTCTTTGTCTTTTTGTTACCCTTCTTCGCTTGTGGTTGGGACTGGTTGTCCTTTCCCTGCCCCGTGTTCTGCGAGCTAGAGTTTCCCTTGCCCTGCTTCTACGCAGGTCCGAAGTCACGCTTGTTCTTTTGCTGAAATTTCTGCTCAATTTTGACAGCATATCGATAGGCGGATCCGAGTGAAGAGATTTACAGGAAATCCATCTCTGTTCGGATGTACCGGTGTAGGCCACTGCGATATTTCAGTACTAGGTGCCGCTCGGAGTCCTTGATACCTAGCTTTGTGCGCAAGGTATGAAATTTGTTGGTGTACTCCGACACCGTTTGGTCCCTCTCTTGATGCAGAATGGTCCATTTTGTGTACTGGTCATCATAGTTTCCAAGGGGTAATATTGTTCCTTGACGACATCTATAAAAGAGGCCCAAGTGGGATTGGAATATTCAAACAATCCAGACTCGTCTGATGAGTTTTGATCACAATAAGTTTCCCACCAATTTTTGACATGGGGGACGGCCTTAAGAAGCGCAAAGATGATCTTTTCCCTGTCGAAAAATTTGTGGATGGAGAAATACCCTTCTAGTAGATTCAACCATTTATCTAGGGCATCGACATCGATATGGCCTTCAAATAACGGAATATCAAAATTAACTTGTACCTTGAAGGGAGTCATATCTCCGAAATGGCTGCTCGTTGAGGGTACGTTTGCCGTTGTTGGCATGCGTCGAAGGATCTCGGTGAAATTATCCATCATCTCGTTCCTCTATCGCGCGAGGGCTTCCTCGAGCAACAGCTTGATAGGATCTACTGCTTCGTCGTCTCTCTTTTCTTCCGCCATGGGAGGCCGTTTGGGGCAGCGAGAGTGGTCTTCCCCAAGTGAAACTAGTTCGAGACCCAACTCTCTGTATCCTGACCTCGTCAGGGACATGCACCGAGAAACAATCAAAGAGCAGATCGCTCTGATACCACTGATCCGGATTTATGTGGGAACGAAACAAAAGATAGCATATACAGAATCATATACAGAGATATATTGCAAATAACACAGTGATACAGTAAACACATATTCAATTAAATAGAGGAAATAGAACAGACTGTAAAATACAATAGCTAGAATGGTGGTAGCTATCTCTAAGAAGAGATGTGGCCGCTATGCTCATTCGTGCCAAGATGAATACAAAGAGAGGCCAAAAGGGCCTATTTATCATAATCATGAGGGAAAGAATCCCAAACATCCCAAAACCTAACCCTAGAAGATGAACCGTCATAAAGTTTGCGGCCCCAAGGTGGTTAGTTGAACAGTCAACTTCCCGGGGTCATAACTTTTGCATACGATCTCCGCTTGGGGCGCTCGGTAGCCCGTTGGAAAGGTCTATCCGAGATTTACAACTTTTTATTGGGCCCAAATGCATGCCGTTGGAAACCATTTGGTCCCCCAAATCGCCAAAAAATGTCGTTTAGGTCCTCAAAATGGCTCCGGAAGTTCAGGACCCGAAAAACTGCTAAAAATAGTAATTTACCAAAATTGCCAGAAGATTGTTTTGAGCCAGTTGGAAGAGGTGGGCCACCACTGATATCCACCTGGATCATCTATGTTCAATAAGGCTATCTTTTACTTTGTTTTATTAATTAAAATATTGTAAATATAAAGTGAGCCTAATATGTTATTTTTAAAGTATTAAATGCAATATTGTGCAAATCATAAGCATTTCAGTACTCCATCCGACCCTTCATCCGACCTTTCTGTTGGTCTTGAGTTCTGCACCAGGTTCGATTATGTCTTGAGACATATTTTTGGCTACTCTTCCGACGAAATGATCTTCTGATTCTTGCTAAGTCATGTTGATCCTGCATGAACAAATTAAAAACATAAAGTGATGATGAGTTTTAAGTATTGGTGTAAATTTAAACAAAGAAGAAAATAAAAATATTAAAAAAAAATTAAATATTAAAACAATTCTTTGAACTTTAAATCACTCATAAATAAAATTATTTTTAACCCACTCATATGTTTCAAATTAAAAATAAAACACACACTCATATAAACATAAAAGACACCCATTAACCAAATCAAATATTACGTGGCTTTTTCTATGGAGGATATTATGTTGAGATGAAAACTATTTTATATGCCACTCACTCCTTTAAGGTTATTAATATAATAATAAAACTCTTTTAGATGGAATGGATGGCTTGTTAGTTTATTCAAAACATTTAGCCATGCCGTTGGCTTTAATGTAACACTTTAATTATAATGAAACGGTTTTGTGTTATGTGCAGGCCGTAAGAACCAACGCACGCAGCGTGAGGATGAAAAGGATGAGGATCACATGATGCAACCAATAGAACCCAATCATTATTTAAAACTGGCACTCAACAATTAGTTTGACAAACAACCTAGCAGAAATTCAGCCCAGAAATCTGATTTATGAACGAATTTCAGTTACAGGTCATTTGGACGCCCATTCAGACCTTCATTCGTTTAATTCAAAGATTATGTCAAAAACGTGTTTTTAACAGACAACAAAATTTCGGGCTGGATTTGCAGGCAAACCGAGGCGAAATTGAAGATTCCGGCACATGGGTTTTGTGGAGAATAGGCCTATATAGGTCCTTGTGAGGAATTTTGTGGAAATTCAAAGCCATTTGGGAGTAGTTCGTGGATCCTTGAAATGGATTTGCCCATAAAATGTGGTTGGTCATTTTTCTTTAGTTTTACTCTTCAATGAATCTGTTCTCAGACATTATGACTCTCTATTTTTAGAGAGGTCGACCACTAACAAGGTCGACCTCCTCTCCTATGTAAAAATCTATATAAACAGGCCAAGGCCACATAGATAAGGTGACCGTATGTAATTGTGAATTGAAGACTCTGCGTTAATATAAGCAAGCCTTGCTCTTTTTACTGTCTCAGATCGTGTACTTGATGCGTGTGTTGATTTCTTAAATCAGTAGAAGCAACCTTTGCTCCTGAGAGGTCCCCTCGGAAGTAGATGGTTTTTTATGTGTTTACGTTTTCTCTTTTTCAGCTAAGTATCGTGCTCTATTCTTATTGTGTGTAAACGTTCTTTCCTTTTGTTAATACTCATAACGTTATCTTACTGCATTGCTACATAAACGTTTCAATTATGTTCATGCGTGCTATGTTATAAGAGCTCATTGTGGATTGCTAATTAGGAAAAAAGGAGATCTCTGTTTAAGTGTGTTTTGTAGGTAGAGTTCAATGAATTTCGTAGACAACATTTCAATTCAATTCGCACAGTAGGGTTTAGTTTCTTTTGTACTGTAGTGTTCTAGTTTATTTTGTGCCAATAACATTGTTGCTCGTAGCATAGGTTAGGATTTGAATCTCGTTCATTGCTCATGTTTTTGCATTCATTTTTATTTCATTTGCACATTGGATTTAATAGATAGTTGCATTGCTGTAACTTTCACTAATTAGAAAGAATTGCATTTTCAATTTCATTTAGTTAATTAATAAAAGAAATTAGTCTTTAGGTTGAATACAATTGAGTAGTTTCTTTTATGTAGAACAGTAAGTTTTAGTTTAGTCAAATAGACTTTCATTTCGAATACTCATAGTTAGTTTTCTTTCATAGTAGAGCAAGCTTCACTTTCCTCAAAACTAGTTTGCAATTTGAATTCGTATAGCATAATTGTATTCCAATTTCTCAAAATGATAAGTCTTTGGTTTACTTAGATCATAGAATAGATAGATTTCGAGTTGTATAATATTTGTAATTGTTTTGTTGTTCATAAAATGCAATTTTCTTTTGTTTTCATGTAATATTGCATCTTCAGAATTCATACGGCCATCCATTCGCACCTTCGTTTAGACTGTCTTTTGGAACTCCGTTCGCACCTTCATTCAGACTGTTTTTCAGTATTCCATTCGCACCTTCATTTAGACTGTCTTTCAACACTCCATTCTCACTTGGACAGAATTTTAATTCATTTCCAGAATTTTTAGTATTTTGTTTATGCAGAAATAGTTAGCTAAAGTATAGGTTAATTTTCCAGCATTCTACTGTGTTCTATAGCTAGTTGGGATTCAAATCCATCTTCAACATTTCATATTTAGTTTTATATTAATACATAGATTAATTATTCCAATTATAATGATGATGAAATCCACTTACACTTAGAATCCATTTTACTGTGCAAATAGGAAATAGTTCTGGTTTAAATAGGATTAGTGTAGTTGTCTTTTGATTATGATTTAAGTAGTTTACTTTCATTTGTTTTCATGCTCAAAACCTAGATAGCATAAATTTGTTTAATATGTTACCATAGATCTTGTCAATTTTCAGTAGTTACAAGTAGGTTTAGCATTTCATCTTCATTTCTCATTTGAATTTATAATTAGTTTTGCACCTTCATTTACATAGCTTATCATTGCTTTAGACTTTGTTAGTTCCATTTCTTCGGTCATTTCATTTCAGTAGGTGTAATAGAAGAGAGATCTATTTTCAATTAAAACTTAGTAAGTCTTCTTTGATCCAACAGTTCCAAGTTGTTGTCATGATTTTCAAAGATTTAATAGATATAGATCCAAAATTATTGTTTAGACTTCGAATAAATAGATTTGCAAATGCTTTTCTAGTTACTCATTTTGAATTTAGAGTAGTGTTGATATTTTCAAAAGTTCATAGACTAATTTCCTTTTGAGATTAAAACATTTCCTAGAATAGAAATTGAATTTAGAATCCTAGATTAATTAGTGAGTGTCGTATGTAGTGTTTGAATGCAGTTCCATTTGAAGGTCTATTTGACAAGTCGATTGATAATTCAGAACCCTTACTCAATTCTAGATAAATTACCAGCTTTAGGTTAGGCTAGGGTAGTTTAAGCCTCCAATTCTGCACATATACTGTTTGCATCTCACAATCTACCTTCCTGGGTTGACAAATTAAGTGTTGAACTAGATAGTGCATATTTTACCCAACAAACCTGCTATCTCTTCCCAAGATTCATGTTATGGGAAACATAGAAGGAAATAAATCAAATGGTTTTCAAAGATGAAATCAATAGCAACAACATGATCTGGAGAAAAAATCAACCCAATATTCGAGAAACCATATAGTCCAACAACTGGGAAGACAAGGAATATCAATGTTCAGATCTAGAGTAGTCTATAACACATGCTTGGGGTCTTGACCAACAACATTGAATTCAACAACAACCCAATCTAAAGGCCATAATCTCCAATGCTTAAATATGCTTCCTGAGGACTTCTTCAAACAAAACTTTGATGGAGCAACAAAAGGGGCCAACAGGATTTGGAGGAGTATTCCACAACTCCCAAGGTGATATCATCCACATCTATGTAGGACCGATCAATCAGGAAAGTAACAATGAAATCGGATTGCATGCTCTAGCATATGGGATACAAATCACACTCAAGGAGAACTACTCCAAATTGATTGTGGAATAGAATTTGTAGATTGTAATCAACATTCTTTAGTGTCTCCAAAATGGGTCCCCTATAAAAAATATATCTTGAAAAACTAGCATCTAGAAGTGAAACTTGAATAGTTAAGCACCCTTATTTCTAAAGCCATTGTTGTCACCCCCTTGTATGTTAGACATGATGCAAACAAAGTAGTTTCTAGGCTAGCCAATGAGGGAGTCACCGAAAATAGTGAGGACATAGACAATGCCCGGGAAGCTCCCCCTCCTTCACAACTCAATACAGAGATCCTGAGCCTATACAAGTCTGAATTCCATCCCCTGTGATAGGTGAGCAAGGGTGTGACGATGGCTCACACAATCCCGCGGTAACTCACCTGGCTCATTTGACAACTGGAGCATGGTTTGGCACAAATGGATTTTATAGGGATACATTGCCAAGGAGAAACCCTTGCACACCACATAGGGAAATTATGGAAACAAAATCTAGAAACGGGTCTGGTGTTCAACGAAAGGGGTTGGGAAAGTTGGTAATCTGAGCTTCCATCATGAACTAGTACCTCCCTCTTGCATTTATTATGGAATTTTTACACCTCAGTACTAGATGTATAGAGGCCAACTGTGA
Source organism: Larix kaempferi (assembly GCA_027924585.1). Lineage (NCBI taxonomy): Eukaryota > Viridiplantae > Streptophyta > Pinopsida > Pinales > Pinaceae > Larix > Larix kaempferi. The sequence goes on along the minus strand of BSBM01000717.1, from coordinate 5,472,120 downwards.
AATGTCTCAAGGGGTAATGGATCATAATTCTATGTTTAAGGCTAGGTATGAGTTGTAGGATCAAGTTACTTCTCAATTCAAGGAACTGGCAATAAATTTGGTAGGATCTAAACACCTGCTTTGCTGGTGATTCGAGCTAGAGAAGCTTCCCCCATGGGGAGTCCTACTTTGTGGAAAATAGACTAATAAATGCTAGAGTAAGTGGCGCCTATGGGATGGGATCCACCTATAATGAATTTCAATGGTGAAGAGAGGCCAAGGTGGGAGAAGTGGCCAGGTAAATACCCATATGTCGTGGGTGATACAAGAGACAAAGACGACCAAGGATATCTATAACAAGGTTGTCTCAACCCCTACATAATGACTAATAGATAATATGGAAGAATGGGTTGAGAAATATCAAGGAGATATTGATTTGAACAAAATTCATGGTGAGATCGGTCAATTGGTTGAGGATGCAAGAACATCCCCCACTTGGGACACCAAGCTGATGAAGAATAAATATTTATTGGTTGATGAAAACCCTCATGGGAAAAGTCATCATAAACAACCATAAAGAAAATAAGGAGAACCTCCTCCAGTTGGATGAAACTCAGGGTTAGATTCGTAAGGTGGAGGCCACTCTAAAGCTGATAGCTGGGGCACAAGTTGAGATGGGATCCAAGCTAAACATCCTTCCCAAGGAAATCACAGGGATGGTGTTTAAGGAGTGTGCGCCCCCGAGATGGTTCCAGAGGTTCCCTCCACTATTACTATTTATGATGATGTTTAATCCTAGTCTATGTAGGTTTCTCTAGTATTTTGTTTATATAGATATAATTGGTTTTGAATGTCATCCTATTGGATGGACCTATCATCGTACTCAACCTAATAAAGTTAATAACATATGCATGCAAAAATCTAGGTTAAACATGTAGCATGATAGGTTTATTTACTTTTATAGTTAGTATGTTTAGTTTTTAGATTTTGAACCTCTTATAACAATGGATGCTAAAATTTAGTTCTGTGGATGCTAAACTTTAGTTCTGCGGATGATCTGATTTCCCTAGTGGTAGACCAACCTCATAAGACTATGTATGTTTTTGCTTTTGTAATGTACCCATGCCTCCTCACTCGACCTTTGGGAAATTGAATACAAATTTCCTCCTTTCCTTCACGTTCACAAGACAATTCAATCCATTAATTGGGAAATCAATCAGATCAAAACACATCGGAATCAATGATGATCTGAATACTCTTCACTAAGTGAATGCATGCACTTGGTGTAATCTACCAAGCAAAGCTACAGTCCATGAACCTACTATTAACAATCAGATCTGAACATGACTATGATGCTTCATTAACATGGATCAACTATACCAGAACACCATTAGACTTAGAAGTAATTGTAGCAAGAATACTATAGACCCCACGCCTTCAATATGACTACCTCAAGTTACTTGAACACCATCATATACACAGATTACCAATACAACTAAATGGGTGATAGACCCATATGAAATGCTACTCGGTTATCTTGAACACATGAAAAACATGAATATGAAAGTATTCCATTACCTCTTTTGCGTATTCGTAAACAACTCATAAACAATGTATATATATACATTCTTAGTCCAACCTTCACAAATCCTTGGACCGAGACCCTTAATATTACAATGGGATGCTTGAAATCTTGACCCAATACATACATTGAATGGATTCCTTGAGTTACACAACTTTCATTGACTAGCTACACAACTGCAACGTTCCACCCAGTCTTAGGCTCTTTGTCCAACATTTTTTTTTTTGAGAGGCCACCCTCGAGCTAGGCATGATTCCATCGAGAAAAAATATATTCTTAAGCCCATTCAAAACCAATAACCCACTCTACCTGGACAAACCATTTCATATTAGGGTTTATCAGAACCCACATAGACTCACTCACAATCTCTAACACAGATACATGCAGTCAAGACAACAAACACTATTGGGTTTATTAGACTGTCAACATACTTTCTCAACTCACCCCAACCCGTTCCCAATAGAGATAATAATAGTCAAGGGAAACATAGAGATGAATGTGGTTCAACTCATTGGCTTATGAATGGGAGCACACATGCACACAGACTTGCCTCAGGATACCACAGGTTTTTGACCTCATTCCATGGAATGAATGATTGAATGAACAACTTCTCGATCGACTGCATGAGTGGCTTGAGAATGTATGAACTCCATGAGCGACTGGATAAAAAAATTAGAGAACACCATTTTGGAAAATGAATGAATCAACTCTCGGATAACATTCTCAAAATGAAGAATTGGATGGATTGTTTCTCATGACATAAAGGATGGTCTCTTTCCCTCGACTCGAGGTTGTAGGTTTTTAACTTTAGAATAATCCTTCATACCAAAACGAAGGTTTAGGGGCATGCTAAATGAAGATTTATTGACACACATGGGACGTAAGTCTTTTGGGAGACCATGTGTGGGTGAATTTTCCCATGCAGCCAAAAGTAACATGCAAGAAGAATTCAAGGCTATACGGTGATTATCACATGACACCCATTCCAATGTCATAACTTCCTGAACAATCTTCCTTAATGGGACATTAATGATTGACCTCAACGATCAACAAGTAGTTGGGTTGTCCTTTAGACACATGGATCTCAATGAATGGCTTGGTTCTTTTCCCCTTCACCTCGTGGAAGCATTCCCCCATCTCATTTTACATTGTCTTGCGTTGTTGTAGCTAGCCTTATTAAAGTGACTTTACTGCATGTCCAATGTTCCATGGCATGGCCTTGGCCTTGAGCTCTTTACCATGGTCTATCATGTTTACATGTATTGACACATTACATCACCTTTCATGGCCTTAAGACAAAGGTTAGAATGGGGAACATTACAATACTCCACCCCCTTTAAACAACATTGTCCTTAGTGCTCATAATACAATACAATGCATGACCTTCCTCAAGGCAAGTTCACTTTACAAAACAAGAGTGGCCTTCCTCAAGGAACTTACATTCTTAATACAATAAATAGCCTTTGTTAAGGCTTTTACAATTTTCAAGTGCCCTTCCAGGGATCAATGGAATCCTAGCATCCTTTCCCAGCTTCAAGAGACCACTGTCTCCAACTTTCAACAGCCAACATAAGTTGTCTTCTTCATTCCAGCTTGGATCCAATGACCTCTTTCAACAACAATTCCCACGATTGCTCTCATTGTTTTCCCTTTTCCATTCCAGGCCCTTTGTAGTTTTTATCTACAACAATAACCAATTGCACTTCATCCATATTATACCCATCCAAGCAAATACATTCCAGAACTAGGAATTTTAAATACACAACTGGAGCACATATTTAAAATCAAAAGAACAAGTATGCATAGCAAAAAATACTTATATTTATGAATATGTATCTTCTTCCATGGTTTCCACAAGTGAGTTTCAACTGCTTCCCATATTTCCATTGAGTACATAGCCAAGCCAACCCACAACTGGGTTGATCAGGCTATCAAAATTCCAACCTAGCACACATGATAGGTTTATCAAGCATTTCAAGAACCCAAGGATGGAACCTACCAACTGGTGAGCTCAAACACGAAGTTGCAGGAACCTTAAGGTATTAATCATCCCGCCCCCCATAGTAATTTCCCCATTTAACACCAAGAAGGTACCCCTTGTTTTCTCAACAGTCCCTCAGGAATTCCCTTCCTCCAGGTGCTATTCAGTTTGTGCGTATAAAGGTAGTCCATACCCCGTTAGCCTTTTTTAGGAGCTCTCAACCTTCACCAGTAGTCCCATGTCCCTTCCTTCCTGCAATTTTCCATCTCAATGATAGTGGAAATCCTCCATGTGCTTTTTAGCTAGCAGCCATCATTTGTCCTCCCCAGATGAGTCTCATCATTGCACCTGTATTCATACACATACAATTCTATGAGATACAGCCATAAAAAATTCAAGTCTGAAATTTAAAAATCTGCCTCCTATAGAATCATATTATTCAACCATGATTCCCTCCTCATGTTCTTTGGACTTGGAGGAAATAATGCATAGTATTACTTGTGGGATTACACTCACTGCCATGTCCAAGGACGCCTACATAAAACTTGTCCTTTCTAGCAGATTCACAACAACCAATAACCATTAGATTCATCATGAATTTTTCAATAAAATTCCACATTTGAACTATACTCATTTAGATCTTATTCCCATGAGATCCTTCTCATGTTGTTTGGATATCCCAGGAAATAATGCACAATATTCATGCAATATGTCTTCCTGACATCATTCACAATGAGCCAAGCAATCATCAATGTTTAATACAAAATTTCAATATGAAATTATATCTCAATTTGTACACATTCATAATTTACACCCATGAGTTTCTACTCATATTTTTTGGCTTTAGCAGGAAAGAATACACAATCTTCCCGTGTTATGTCCTGACAAAATCCACAATAAGCCAAACAATCATCTACATATCAATATAATTTCAAATCTAAAATTTCAATCTCTATTTCCTACAGAAAATCATATTTCAATTAACTATGAGCTTATGCTCACATGGCTTGGATTTTGCAGGCATCAACACATAATCTTCCTACAATGTGTCCTCCTGACACAATTCTAAATCAACCAAACATTGGTCAACATTCATTAGCAAAAATTAAATCTGAAATTGCAATTCTGAAATGTCAATTGTCTCCTTTAGAAACTCAAAATTTATTTTACCATGAGGCCACCCTCATGTTGTCCAACTCTTTGTAGGTGGCAACATTCTATCCAGATTCATGGTCTTATTGTCATTGCCATCATCATAAACATCCATCTATAGCATGTTCTCCTGACATAGATCTCAAACAACCAGTAGACATTGACAATTTCATCATTCAATCTCTTCATTGCATAACCTCATGAAATGATCCATAGTTATATACATAATAATTCAATCAATCACCCATTGGTATTTCCATGCAATGAACTATTACTTATGCATGCAACAATAGCACGATCAACATTCTTAAAATGCAATCCAATGGTTATGATAACTCAAAGCATGAATCAACACATCAATCATTCACACATCTATATTGTTATTATATTATGGTTATTACTTTGTTCAATTGTTCATTTGCAGGGTTCCTCCCTTCCCCTCCCGCTATTATTTAGCAGGTGAGGGTTAATATATAAATTTCCATTTATTTTTATTACTTTTATATCCTCATCGGTCTACAGAATGATATCAGAATCACCAAGTCCAAAATTATAGCGGCCATTGCACCAAGCAATTTCATTCTAGCATTCATCAAATGCCACTCCTTTCACTACCAAATAGTCTCCTCGGAGCACAAGAAACCTCTTCCTAATAAATTTATTTCATTACACATACTCACTTATACACATGAAACCAATGCACTCTGACATTAGTCTAAATCATTATTATTCCTACACATGTGCCTTAGCATGGCAAGTTGGACATCCTAGCTAATGCTTTGACACAATACTCATCCATATTCCCATCCACTTGGTTAACTATATGGATGCCTTCCTTCTTCGTCCGAACACAACATCATTTTTTCACTTGCTCCTTGCATGTTGGAAAAAAGGTTTCATCCCATACTAGTGCCAATAAAGGGTTCATGGGATACTTGTGCAACATTAAAGACATCACAACTTGAAATCCTCATGGGCTCACACATGGAATCACATGCACAACATAAGCATACCGCTCATAAATCCCTGGTTATTAATCTTAATCGGTTAAACTATGACACACAATCACATGAATGCATGAAAGAATTGACAATCTTTACTGACCCAAAGATTCCTATCATGGTCCATTCTCTACCTAGGCATAATATACTCATACATGCATTCAACATGCCCAAATCTATCATGAGACAACAATTCCCACGGCTGCTCTCATTGTTTTCCCTTTTCCATTCCAGGCCCTTTGTAGTTTTTATCTACAACAATAACCAATTGCACTTCATGCATATTATAGCCATCCAAGCAAATACATTCCAGAACTAGGAATTTTAAATACACAACCGGAGCACATATTTAAAATCAAACGAACAAGTATGCATAGAAAAAAATACTTATATTTATGAATATGTATCTTCTTCCATGGTTTCCACAGGTGAGTTTCAACTGCTTCCCATATTTCCATTGAGTACATAGCCAATCCAACCCACAACTGGGTTGATCAGGCTATCAAAATTCCAACCTAGCACACATGATAGGTTTATCAATCATTTCAAGAACCCAAGGATGGAACCTACCAACTGGTGAGCTCAAACACAGAGTTGCAGGAACCTTAAGGTATTAACCATCCTGCCCCCCATAATAATTTCCCCATTTAACACCAAGAAGGTACCCTTTGTTTTCTCAATAGTCCCTCAGGAATTCCCTTCCTCTAGGTGCTATTCAGTTTGTGTGTATAAAGGTAGTCCATACCACGTTAGCCTTTGTTAGGAGGTCTCAACCTTCACCAGTAGTCCCATGTCCCTTCCTTCCTGCAATTTTCCATCTCAATGATAGTGGAAATCCTCCATGTGCTTTTCAGCTAGAAGCCATCATTTGTCCTCCCCGGATGAGTCTCATCATTGCACCTGTATTCGTACACATACAATTCTATGAGATATTGCCATAAAAAATTCAATTCTGAAATTTAAAAATCTGCCTCCTATAGAATCATATTATTCAACCATGATTCCCTCCTCATGTTCTTTGGACTTGGAGGAAACAATGCATAGTATTACTTGTGGGATTACACTCACTGCCATGTCCAAGGACGCCTACATAAAACTTGTCCTTTCTAGCATATTCACAACAACCAATAACCATTAGCTTCATCATGAATTTTTCAATAAAATTCCAATGTCATCTGAACTATACTCATTTAGATCTTATTCCCATGAGATCCTTCTCATGTTGTTTGGATATCCCAGGAAATAATGCACAATATTCATGCAATATGTCTTCCTGACATCATTCGCAATGAGCCAAGCAATCATCAATGTTTAATACAAAATTTCAATATGAAATTATATCTCAATTTGTACACATTCATAATTTACACCCATGAGTTTCTACTCATATTTTTTTGGCTTTAGCAGGAAAGAATACGCAATCTTCCTGTGTTATGTCCTGACAAAATCCACAATAAGCCAAATAATCATCTACATATCAGTATAATTTTAAATCTAAAATTTCAACCTCTATTTCCTACAGAAAATCATATTTCAATTAACTATGAGCTTATGCTCATATGGCTTGGAGTTTGCAGGCATCAACATATAATCTTCCTACAATGTGTCCTCCTGACACAAATCTAAATCAACCAAACATTGGTCAACATTCATTAGCAAAAATTAAATTTGAAATTGCAATTGTCTCCTTTAGAAACTCAAAATTTATTTTACCATGAGGCCACCCTCATGTTGTCCAACTCTTTGTAGGTGGCAACATTCTATCCAAATTCATGGTCTTATTGTCACTACCATCATCATAAACATCCATCTATAGCATGTTCTCCTGACATAGATCTCAAACAACCAGTAGACATTGACAATTTCATCATTCACTCTCTTCATTGCATAACCTCATGAAATGATCCATAGTTATATACATAATAATTCAATCAATCACCCATTGGTATTTCCATGCAATGAACTATTACTTATGCATATAACAATAGCACGATCAACATTCTTAAAATGCAGTCCAATGATTATGCTAACTCAAAGCATGAATCAACACATCAATCATTCACACATCTGTATTGTTATTATATTATGGTTATTACTTTGTTCAATTGTTCATTTGCAGGGTTCCTCCCTTCCCCTCCCGCTATTATTTAGCAGGTGAGGGTTAATATATAATTTTCCATTTATTTTTATTACTTTTATATCCTCATCGGTCTACAAAATGATCTCGGAATCACCAAGTCCAAAATTATAGCGGCCATTGCACCAAGCAATTTCATTCTAGCATTCATCAAATGCCACTCCTTTCACTGCCAATAATCTCCTAGGAGCACAAGAAACCTCTTCCTAATAAATTTATTTCATTACACATACTCACTTATACACATGAAACCAATGCACTCCGACATTAGTCTAAATCATTATTATTCCTACACATGTGCCTTAGCATGGCAAGTTGGACATCCTAGCTAATGCTTTGACACATAACTCATCCATATTCCCATCCACTTGGTTAACTATATGGATTCCTACCGTCTTCGTTCGAACACAACATCATGATTTCACTTGCTCCTTGCATGTTGGAGAAAAGGTTTCATCCTATACTATTGCAATAAAGGGTTCATGGGATACTTGTGCAACATTAAAGACATCACAACCTGGCATCCTCATGGTCTCACACATGGAATCACATGCACAACATGAGCATACCGCTCATCAATCCCTAGTTATTAATATTAATCGGTTAAACTATGACACACAATCACATGAATGCATGAAAGAATTGACAATCTTTACTGACCCAAAGATTCCTAACATGGTCCATTCTCTACCTAGGCCTAATACACTCTTACATGAATTCAACATGCCCAAATCTATCAAGAGACATACAATTCAAATAATTAAATATGGTTGATGGATTCTTACTCAATCCCCTTTCAACACTTATCATTGCTCATACCTCTTATGGTTGTCATTTAGATGCTTAATGTTACCTGACCTGTTGATGCTTCATGAGAGCTCACATAGCCCCTTCATCAACCCACCAATAGGTAGAACTTTCCCTCTTCTTTCCTCATGGGTTGATCATCACAACAATAGCACCATCGACATTATCAATCCATGATTCACAGTTAAATCAACAACCATGTTACACTAGGACATAATCATTGTGTACGGACAATAAGACATCCACAACATTTATGCAACAATATCATCACTCAATGCTCAACAATTTCATACACATATTATGCCTTGATATGCTTACTAATGCATAGGAATCCCAATCATTCATTCTCTTGCATGCACAACAACATTCACATGCTTTTATCATTCACAGACTACAAACTTCCTCACTCTAGAAAAATGCAATCAATCAAAGCAAGAGAAGAAAGGGTATGGAATTATCTCTCTTGCTCCTCAATCTTAGCCTGGAGTTTCATAGTCATGGATACCTGCTCACTGGCCTTCTTCCATTAACCTACAAGCATTAGTCAGAACAATCCTTAAACAATTCAAGGACTTAATTCATGTAAACCCAATAATCTACTTGAGCATCTAAAAAAATAGGTTTGAGTCAATATAACTCCTTGCTCTTCTTGTCCACTTGCTAATCCCAACAATCAATCCTTACTTGGGTTAAATTCCAACATTCTCGGTAGCACCTTTCTTGAGCCGAACTTCCTTTGGCAACCTACCAAAACTAGCATACACATATATGCATATTCTATTCTTTAAACAAGGTTATATGGCCCTTTCCTCTTGAACCATTCTAGCCCAAACTTGGTCTGACTATTCCTTTTCTCAAGGAATCAAACTATTAACAAGAAAGCATAGCTTTCCTCACCCAATAAGGGTAAAAACCGGCTCATATACTTGAGATGCTCTTGTTGTACTTCTAGCATATAACATAAATTTATATAAACAACAAGCAAGGGCTGAGAGAAATTCTTATCTCTACACTTGTTGCAACCAACTCCTTCGATGATGTAATCTACTCCAACACTCTGCCTCTCCCTGAGATCTATTGTAACAAACAAACAATCTCTCTCTCTCTCTCTCTCTCTCTCTCTCTCTCTCTCTCTCTATATATATATATATATATATATATATATATATATATATATATATATATATATATATATATAAATATAAATAAATAATAATACTAAATCAATAGTTAATATTGATAACTAAAATGTAATATAGAGATACCTCCATGATGAAAGGTCACGTCTCTTCACAAGGGAACCCCTGTGTGGGTATTTATACAAGCCCTCAATTCTCATTGTAATATTCATACCATATCTCTTATTCATTATATAGTTTATTATTTACTTTTCTATTTATGGAGTATTTGTCTTATTTACAATGGAAGTTTCTTTAGTAACGAACTTTGTTTGTCATATTTGGTATCATAGCCGAGTCTAATTAGGCCTTTGGCCATATCTCTCAGAATTTGCCTAATTTGGATTTTGGCCACCTCAAATTTAGAGCTTCTCTAATCATAGGTCATTGACCACAATGAGATTTTGGCCATGTGTATTTCAGAAGTTAGTTGAAGAATTATTCCGTTGCAAGTTACAAATTAGAAAGGAAAAAAAAAAGAATTGTGCCCTATAAATACATCGTGCACTTCTATTTGAGGATTGTATACGTGGGAGAGTCATAAAAAATAGAAAATGATAGAAGTGAAGTATTAAAAAAAAACATCTTCCTCTATCGAAACCCTAGTGACCAAGATCATGTTGTACGTTAAACAAATTGGGCTACTGTGGAATACAAATTAGTGAATATGAGGGTGTATTGGGATTATTGTCTTAGCTTAGTATTGACACAACAACCGTTGAAAGGGGTTCACTGTGCACTGTCGTAAACAAACCATCAACCAAAATCCCTTATGCACTGGCCTAGAAAGGTGGTAACATTTCCAGCAACACTCGCAGAGTGAGTGAGGTCTCACCCGAGATGCACGAGGGGGTTGCAGGAACCAAGTTTCTGCAATGGAGTTGATGACATGCATCAAACACACATTGCACTCGTAGAAACCAGAGATTATGTCATTCGCACTATGCTAACATTTCATCATTCTCATATTTATCAATCGCAGAGTTAACATATAATAGACATTCGCATGATCTGATTACCCATTAGCATAACATAAATTACTAAACCCACAGATCATTAAACATCTCATCAACCATTCGCATTCATCATTCAACAGGAACAAAGACATAGATAAAACCATAGTCGAACATCTTCATGCATTCATTAAAACCTGCGGAATGACCTTCATAGAAACAATCAATACATCATATTGCAGATACATAATGGATCAACTACTGGATCAAAACCCGAAAGATCTATCACTTCATTCATCACCGGATCTATATGCCCTTAGGATTACAATCATACTTCTATTTATACCATACTAAGTGTTTACAAAATGGTCCACATGACCCTTATCTAACTAATTATCTACTTCCGCGCTTCCGCGTTTTCCGTGAATGACCCTTTCTTCCATGGATCATCCCTTTCACGGCTGTCGGCTTCCACACTTCCTGCAGACTAATCCTTTGCCAACAGTCCCCCAACACAAACTTATGGCTTGCCCTCGAGCCACCTCAGTTGGACACCGCTGGTACTGGTTTCGTCTGTCAGTGTGGTAACTTCTGAATTTGTTCTTGGCATCTGGAGCTCACTGTCATGTACTTCTCGAACTCATCCTCCAGGCTCTTGCAACCTTGGTCATCTACCTCGAACTCATCCTCCAGTCTCTTGAAACCTTGGTCATCTACCTCGTTGACGCTTTCTCGGGCACTTCATGCTTGTTGTGACCTAGGGACAAGAGCATCGTCATTGCCAAATTGTGAAACAGGCTAGATGCTCTGGCACATCTGTTTCGCACATTTGACAGTCCATTGCTAGAGCTAGCGGGCCTCCACCCCTAGTGTTCTGGTGGTCGGGGAAACCCCGACCCTTCTAACTACTACCACACTCTTAGACATCTCAGGTGAGACCTTGTCTCTGTTCCTCCCGAGTGTCTGCACTGCGTTCTTCACTAGTTGTTCATGCACAGTCGCCATTCTTGCTCTAAGCGCACCTGGAGTGCTTCTGCTCAAAATGAAGTGCACCATTGCAACTATCTCACTTCCCTTTCCCACAACTTCCTTGGGATTTTTTACCCAACTGTCTAACTCTTGGCATATATCTTATTAACTCGCATCATGCAACCCACTAATCCTTCTCTTTGGACTATCTCTACTTCAACTTGAGTTCCGCCATCCTTACCCTGGTATTTATGCTTGCTTCGTGACACTTGCTCATCATTTGAAAAATATTATCCACAACCAGTCCAATCTGTCATTTTACTCTTCCGACGTTTCTTGGTGATGCCGATCCACAGATCTCATACTCAGATTTGACTCCCCCGTGCGAAACCATGCGAAGCATTGACGAGCGACCTGTCTGGCCATGCCTCCTACATGCTTTCCACTTTTTTTCATCATTGGTTTTTTTTATTTTTATTTTTCGACTGTGTTTCTCAACCGCTATGCACCTGATCATGGCGGTAGGGTTTCAACTGATTCTCATTTACTAGATTAGGAAACAGCATGCCATCTAAAATTTTCAACTGCACCACACCTCTATCAGTAACACAATCTATGACGTAGGGACCTAACCAATGCATTTGTAACTTACCTGGGTGCTTAGAAAACTTACTTTCATATAGCAGAACTATATCCCCGCGCTGGAAGTGATTTTGTTTAATATGGCGATTGTGCCAAGCCTTCTGTCAGTCCTTTTCCACCTTCTGATGAAAGCCTGTGATGAACTTGTCCTCTTCGAGATGTACCAATTGGGCCAATCGTTCCTCCAGTGCTCCATCGCCACTCATGCCGGTGACAACTACAATCTGCAAACTGGGGACGATATGCTCCATCGGCATTACGACTTCCTACCCGTAGACATGCTTGAATGGTGTCTGGCCAGTCAAACATTTGCACATTGTGCGATATGCACAAAGTATCATAGGGATCTTCAAATCCCAATCATCTCGATTCATGTTGCATACCTTTGTGAGCGCATGCTCCAAGATTTTGTTAAATGCTTCCACTTTTTCATTTGCTTGCAGATGGTAAGGGGTGCTCTTTCTGTGTTGTATCTGAAATTCCTCTATCATTGTTGCGATTGTTTGATTAACAAAGTGAATCCCTTGGTCACTCATTAGTATTTTCCGGCAGGAAAACCTGGTGACTACATTATCTAAGAGGAATATTGCTACCGTCTGAGCAATCCTTCACTGGTGTTGCTTCTTCCCATCGCGTCTAGTATTTCGTCGTTATAATTATGTAGCGTGACCCTGTTTATTTTCCTGGTGGGTTGATGGGTCCCACGAAGTCAACTGCCCACTTATCGAAATCCTGCAACGTTAACTGAGGTACTAGTTGCATTTCATCCCTCTTGGACGGCTTCCCTGTCCATTGACATACATCGCAGCTTTTAGCGTAGTCCGCAGCATCTCCATGCATCGTTGGCCACCATAGTCCTACTCACAAAATCTTCCTCGCAGTGGCGCGTCCTCCATAGTGTCCTCCGAAAATCTTGTCATGGGCTTCCGCAAGAATCCTCTCCTGTTCATGCAGAAGGACGTATCGTCGAAGTATCTCATCTGGCCCCATTTTATACAGTTGTCCTGTAATCAATTGAAAGTCTACAGCTATGACGTCTAGCTGCTTCTTTTGGTTGGTAGTGAAGCTTGTCGGCGCCTCCCCTATTGCCAAAAACTAAATGACTTGTTCGTAATGGTCGTCGACCATTCCAACCCTGAACAACTAAGCATCCGGTTGTCCGCCGTCGATGCTCCTTGGCTCTTCCCCCGACTCTATTTGTGACAAGTGGTCTGGTCCTGCATTCAGTCATCCTGCTTTTACAATGATTTCGAAATCAAATTCCTGGAATAGTAACAACAATCAACGGATCTTCCCCCCCAACATAGGTTTTTTCACTGGGTACTTCAATGCTGAGTGATCGGTGAACATTTTAAAGTGGCCCCCTAATAGGTAGTGCTGGAATTTATGTAAGGTGTAGACCATCGCCAACCCTTCTCCCTCCGTAGTGGTATAATTCTTCTTCGCAGTAGACAACTTCCTACTTGTGAAGGCTATCGGGTGGTCGATGTCGCCTTCACCTGGTTGGGCCAAGATGAATCCTAATGTGACTAATGATGCATCGACGTGAACGTGAAAATCCTTGGTCCAATCTGGGAATTCCAATATAGGTGTGGCAACCATCTTCTCCTTTAATATGTCCAAAATCTTATGTCACTTTGTGTTCCACTCAAACTTGGCGTCTTTTTTCAACAACTTCTCCATTGGTGTTGTGATGGATGCATATCCCCTGATAAAATTCCTGTAGTAGCCTGTGTTTCCCAACGTCACTCTCAATTGTTTGACCATCATCAGTGGTGGGAGGTCAACAATAATGGAAATATTTGCCAGGTCTACCAGCATTCCTTCCCTATAGACAATGTGCCCCAGTAAAATCCCGAACGAAGCACAGAAGATGCATTTCTTCAGGTTTAATGAAATCTGGTACTACCGACATCGTTCCAATATTAGCCTCAGGTTTGTGACGTGATCTTTGACCAACCCATACACTGTCCAATCGTCCATATAGATGGCAAGAAATTTATGAATGTAGTCTTTGAAAGTAGAAACTACTAATGTTGAAAAAATTGTTGGAGCGTTCTTTAGTCCAAATGGAATCACTGTATACTGAAAGCAGCCCCATTCTGTGACAAAGGTATTCTTATGTTGGTCTTCCTTCGCAATTTTGATCTGGTGATAGCCTGAAAACCCATCTGTAAATGAGTAGGTCTCCTTACCTCCTACTCCTTCCATCACCTCATCTGTGAATGGTGTTGGGAATGGGTCGTGTAGGCATGCATCATTCCATTTCCGCAAGTCAACACAAATTCAGACTTCGCTAGTTTTCTTGTCCTAGACCACCATCGGGCTGATCCACTCAGATTCTTCTACTGGTTATATGATGCCGGCTTCCAACATCCTTTCAATATCGACCTACACTCTCTCTCTGTTCCCGGGATTCAACCGATAGGGCCGCTGCTTGACTTGTTTCACATCGGGTTTCAGGGGAATCTTCATTTTGCCTAAGTCCTTGGAAATTCCTTTCATCTTTGAGAATTTCGTTGGGAACAGATCCTGAAACTCGTGCAGCATATCACTCATCTTCACAATGGTGGAATCATCCCAATAATCCCCAATGCTTGCAAACTTCGGGTTTTCCTCTGACCCAATGCTTACTTTCTTGATCTTCAGCAGTTGC
This sequence comes from Larix kaempferi, assembly GCA_027924585.1. Lineage (NCBI taxonomy): Eukaryota > Viridiplantae > Streptophyta > Pinopsida > Pinales > Pinaceae > Larix > Larix kaempferi. Next base: position 5,457,083 of record BSBM01000717.1, on the reverse strand, counting down.
TGGAATTTGTCGGAAGGTATCTCTGGTGCCTCGACACTGCGACTTCCCTCAGAATCTGGTACATGCGTGACCCTTGGATCATCCTCGTCATCCGACTCTCCTATGAGAATATAGCATTCCATTATCATTTCTGGTGTCATAGTCCACCGAAGTTCTAATGGTTGCTCTGTTGGTACTGCTTCGAAGATCTTCTCATGGATCACCTGTAGCGCACTATGGATGAAGGGGTTCTCATCTAAGAAACAAAACGTTTGGTTGAAGCCAAGTGTTAGCTGCTCCCAAGAAGTCGTTCCGCGTCGCAGTTTTGCTGCGACATACCAACTTCGCGCTACTTCATCCAATGTGTCAATGAATGCATGGACCCACTCCTCTTTTGCTCGTAATCCCCATTTTCTTTCGCACTAAGCCAAATGCACCTTTGGGTCACTTCTTCCATCGAACTTCCTTCCACTATCCCCTTCCGCATCGCCGAACCTAACTATCATTAGGTGGCGACATAGTGGCCAGTTTATGATATTAGACTTGTGCGCTTCCCACCAGCGCGCAGGGGTAGCCTTCAAGGCTTCCTCCAAGGACAATAGACGTTGTGGCTCTGCCACTTTCTCCTCAAACTCTGCGAGAAAGGTGCTCGAATTAGGAAATCCCTCATATGTTGGTAGCGCGCGCTCCTCCATGGATACCCATCGCAGTGACTGTGTGATTCAGGCACACCTTCTAAATGACACTTCATGCATCTGGTTCTGCCAATTCTCGAGTGCCTCATCCGAATCCGATGTCATTGAACTGACACTACGCCATCCCAATTCTCCGTCTGCAGTGGGATTACTGTAATCCTCAGATATATTCTATATACTATCCCATCCCTCTGAAAATTCGTCTCTCGCTAGTTCAATGTATTGCTGCCCTTCCGTAGGATCCAAAGGTGCGATGACCCTCATCTCACGATTCTAAAATGGCATTGTCTGCTTCTTGAAGTTGATAACCGCTATCCTTTATTGATTTCCCATTTAATCCCTAGCAGCACTGGGTAGGGGCTGGTATTGTCTACAATTTCAATTGCATCAAAATCGACATAAGACTTGAGGCCCTCAACCTCAACGGGAATTTGGTACACCCAACCAAGTAGAGTAACCTTACTCCGGTTTGCTAATCACAACTGTACTGGTGACTAGGAAAACTGTGGTTTCCCCATGGTCTCCCATGTCCACTTGGTCAGAATGTTGAAATCCAACCCTAGGTCCAAGATAATTGAGTCGACATCAAAAGCTCCAATTTGTGCTGACATTCGCATCTCTCTCCCTGTCTTCCTCTTGTGTATGCGATTAACTCTTTGTTCCTGGAGTACACCCTCCCGTCGAGTCAACAGATTGGATATCTCCTCCAGTGCGTCCTGATCCTTTGCCAACTCCCGGCAACTCTTTAAGAAGGATTTTAAGGTATTAGCCTTTTCCTGCAACTTCGTCTTGTCGAATGTTGGTGGCATATCGTAGATAACTTCTTCCCGAAGAGGTAACCACCTCCTTTGTCTCATTAGCTCTTGCGCTTTCAAGAAGATATCCCTTTCGACCTCTACATAAAAAATGACATGTTTCCGTACTGTTGGTCAGACAATAGCTCGTGGCTTGTTGGCTCCTGTCACCGCTCTTCCTCGTGTCACTACTCCAACAGTCACGTGTTGTCTTCGAGCCTCCATTGATATCATATGTACAGGCGGTGGATTTTGATTCTAGTTCTGTGGAGGTGGTGGCATATTCTTGGTATGCCATTTCGCAATGAGTTGTGGACAGTCTTCAACGGTATGTTCCACTATGCTGCAATAAGTGCACTGCTATGGTGCTGTATTCGAGCAATCGCTCTGATAGTTCCGCTGTTGCCCACAATTGTAGCATATAATTGGTCCTCATCCTCGTCCAATAGCTCCTCCTCGCCCTGCGTCAGCACCTCGACCTCCGCGGAATCCTCCTCTAGCCCCTCCATGTTGTTAAATATTGTAACTTCAAAGAATATTATATTTGTACTTTATTATTCCGGAGATGATTCATTCCTCCGTGAAGATCTTATTGTATATCCGGAGATGTTTATTCCTCCGTCGGAATGTGGTAACTCGGGTTATTAGACTTCCCTAGTGGGGGTCGGCCCTAAATGTGTTATGTGGGTCAAAGGGTTATTAGACCACCCTAGAGGGGTCGGCCCAGTTAGTTGTAGTGGGTTATTTAACCTATTGGTTAAATACGAGCCTACGTGTACTTGTGTAAAATACATATCAAAGTAGTGTATAAATAGAGGAGGTGTGTTCCTCATTATACACACTCACTCATTCAAGGGAGGCGCACCTATTGGAGGAGAGGTCTGCTACAGTGGAGAAGGAGATCATGTCTTTGGTTTTCATCTTTGTATATTGCTGGTCATCTATATTGAGGAAGCTTTACTGGGTTTTCTACCCCATGAGGGTTTCCCAGGATAAATCTGTGTCTCTTGTGTTTATGCTATGCTTGTTGTTTCTTCAGTGATCCTGTATATGCTATTATTGTGAAATGGAATGTAATGCTACTATTTTCTGTCTTAGCATATTGAATTTTAACATGGTATCAGAGCTAACCTGAAGGAAGACAAGGTATGGCACTAAAGACACTTGCTTTACTTACGACAATTTGAAGGTTAGGGTTTTACATAGCAAAAACCAGTCATCGTAGCACTTTCACTATAAATCCGTTTTGGCGAAGTTTTCGGATCTGAAATTGTTACAGGACGAAGCTAAGATCTCCAGGTACCTTGTGTCCAAAGGACAACCTCTAATTCGTTGTACTTTGTGATTTATGATCTGTACAATATAGGGTTTCTGCCTCTTCCAGATCTGAGTCAAAATCAGGTGACCTTGGGAAAAAGGTCATAACTTGGGCTAGGAAGATCCAAATGAAATTTCGTGAAAAGTGACAGGTAGTACACAGACTGTACTATCTCAGAAAACTTTTTCAGAGGCCGAAGTTGAACCAGTGACACGTGGCAGGCCGTACAAGTTCGCTCTCCTGTATTATCCCATAAACAGGTCATGTTGCGACACTTGGCATAACTCTCTCTCAGAGAATCCAATTGAGGTCAGACCTGTCAGGATGGAAAGATAACAGGACGAGCTATCTCAGAAAACTTTTTCAGAGGCCGAAGATCAAACAGTGACACGTGGCACGCCGTACAAGTTCGCTCTCCTGTATTTTCCCAAAACAGGTCACGTTGCGACATTTGGCATAACTCTCTCTCAGAACATCCAATTGAGGTCAGACCTGTCAGGATGGAAAGCTAACAGGTCAGGCTATCTCAGAAAACTTTTTCAGACCCTGTGGATCAAAAATTTCGGAGTTACACCAGAAACAATCAGGTACATATTTCTGTCAAAACAGAATTATTTTTTGGTACCTTCATTCATGGCTTCCGAAATTTAGGGCTTTGAAGAAAGTTGGAATTTTTGTAATCGGAGACCACGGCTGGATGCTACTCATCAAAATAGAAATTTAGAGACCAAGATCAGAATTTTTGGTTGGGCAGAAGGCCGGGCTTGATTAGACCCTAGTTCGGGACTTTGATCAGAAAAGTGGAAAATTAGGGCTTCTGTAAAAATAGGAATTTTTGAAATCTGTGACCACGGCTGGAAGCTCCTCAGAAAAATAGAAGCTTAGAGCTTTGGTTCAAACTTTTTGATGGGGCAAAAGAGTGGGCTTCATCAAACCCCAGTTCAGGGTCACGTCCAGTGAATCCGAAAGTTTCAAAGGCAAAATTGAGGAGTAAAACTTTGCAGTTTTCAAATTCTAAATATATCAGTTTGATCAGCTCATCAAGGCGCATATTTCTATCCTTTCGGAAGTCTGAAATTCAAAGTTTGAATTTTTGGGGTTTCTCTGACAAACCCATATCCAGCTCCAGGTCCAGTTCTTGCAAATCAAGTGGATAGGGTTAATCCTAGAAGAAGATAGATTGGTCACCTACATAAGTGAAGGAGTTCATGTTTCAGAGGGAGATGAGGCTAAGGCTTTACATAAGGAGATTACAAGCGATCTCGATAGGTATGACTCATCGAGGTATGTTTTGAGATTTGTTCATGATTAAGTTTATGGTATGTTTGTCTTCATGATTATTACAGTTAGTACAATCTTGATTTTAGATTTGTTGTATCACCTTAACAAAATTATGAATGCATGATAGAAGATATTCATTGGTTAGGGTGTTGACACTTATGATTGTACTAATGCATTATGGTGTTGTGTGAGGTTGAGGTTGTCTGCTAACAAGATACAGGTACATCACAAAAGACAAATCAGGCTTCATGACCATGAAAACATGAAGACAAAGACTCATCCATAATCTTTGTTCTACTTACGAGGTATGTTGTACATAACCAAGTAGGTATAATAATCCAGGTATGTTTCCCATGAATCTTACCTTGTGTTAGGATCCCTTATATAAGTATACTTGGAATGATTGGTTATGCTCATTCATAAAGTTAGTAACCAAGGGATTATGCATATTATATCTCTTATCAATGATACGCATGAGTAAAAGAAGACTTCCCTGAAATCTTGAATACTAATGTTTATTAACTATAATCATGACTATACGTTTTCAAGATTATTTAGTACTATAATGTTTTGATAGCATTTAGAATATACTAATGAGTGTATGTTTGTATATGAGATCATGAGGATGACTCTTGAGCATGCACAGTGGTACAGAATGAATAGAAGTTCAAAAGACATACAGAAGATCAAGCGGGAGGCAGCCACACAAACATAAAAGATAAGTATTTGAGTTGCTATTTGAAATAGTAATGATATTGCCTGCATGCATATTTGTATTCCTAGAATATATAATGCTGAGTGTAAACATTCATAGAGCATTGAACAGTATACAACTAATGTGCATATGCTTGGACAAACATTCCATTGTTGCTTGTCTAGAATGAAACCTCTTTGCTGACATGCTGAGAGTTGTGCACACTCTCGATAGTATGTTCTGGTAGAGATGGAAGGCATCTAGATAGCCACTGTATGCATACAGGATATGGGAAAGTGTTGTGCCAAAGTAATGGTCAAAATAGTTGCATCACTATGTAAATGATATCTGTATGCATAATGGGTTATCTTTTGATGATTATGAAGTATTACTAATCATGTACTTAATTTTGATTTGTAGGAAAGGTCATGAAGAATGATGGACACCGTACAAGTGGTGGATGTTCAAACAAGAAGATTTACAAATCAAACAAAATATAGAAGGCTCATGGCTAGAAGATTCTCTTAGAAAGGGGAAGAGAATCATGACAAGATGTTTGCTCCAAGTATGGTGTAATTAAAGAAGAGGTATGAATCAGGTTCTGTATAGGTACCTAGGATCGATAATAATTTAAGCTTAATGATCACCATGGGTGATGTGGATCTCAACCTTTGCTACAAGGTTGAATATGATACACATATGACATGGATGCAAGAAGGAACTCACCACAGAGTTCGAATGATACTGAGGCTCATATCAGTAGACCCATCTAACGAGAGATGGCACAGATAGATATGCAGAAGATCATTCAATACAGAAATGAAAAATGAAAGATCTCAATTTGATGCTTTACTTCCTAGGTCTGGAAGTATGGCAAGGCTCAGAAGGAATATTTATCAATCAGGGAAAGTATGATGAGAAATATGACTTGAGGTGTTGGAATGGCCACTCTTATGGATTCCAGCTTGAAGCCGTTAGGGGATAACTCATCAGAGTTAGTGGATATAACTCTGTACAGTCAAATTATTGGGTCTTTGATATATCTAACATATACTAGGTTAGATATATGCTCTGTTTTGAACACCTTGAGTTAGTATCTAGTGGAAACTAGATGTGTTTACCTGATAGTTGCAAAGTATGTGATGAGGCACATAAAGGACACGATAGAATTTGATCTATGCTATCTTGAAGATCATGACTTCAAATGGCTATTCAGATTCTGTTTGGGCAGGAAGTGTATCAGACAAGAAGAACACCTCGAGAGGATGTTATTGTCTGGGATTAGCCATGATCTCGTGGTTTAGCTGGAAGCAGTCTAGTGTGACTCTCAGCACAAGCGGAATATATGGCTGCTTGCTCTGCTAGTTGTGAAGAAGTTTGGCTTTAGGATTGTTTGACTTAGAGTTAGAACCAACTGAGATCCTATGTGATAATTAGAGTTGTATCAAGATGACATAGAATCTAGTGTTCCATGATAAGTCAAAGAACATAGGGAACTAACAAGATATGTCACAGAAATGAACTCTAAAAGTTTGAATTTGTAACAGGTTACCATTGTACTAACCAAGCCCCTACGTCAAGTGAAGAAGTTACCAACCAAACCTCTGTCTCGAGTGAAGTTTGAATACTTCCGAGACAAGCTTGGTGTAGTTCAAAAGGACCGTCCTCGAAAGGGGGAGTAGTATAGTCACTACTGATGAGATTGTCTCATCAAACAACAAGGTCGTTGATGAGGTAACCTATTCTCTACACTCAGTTACTTAGAAATATTTAGATTTAGGACTCTTATACTTAGAATACTTAGCTTTACTTATACATGCTTTTGATGATAGATGTATTGGTAAGAATACATGCTAGATGTATACATGTTTTGGTGTGATGTATACATGTTTAGATGTATTAGTAAGAATACATGCTAGTTGTGATGTATACATGTTCTGATGTGATGTGTACATGTTTTGATTAGTGATGTATACATGTTTTGTTGTACACATGTTTTGATGTGATGTGTACATGTGTTGATTAAGTGATGTATACATGTTTTGATGTACACATGTCTTGATGTGATGTATACATGTTTTGATGTGATATATGATTGTACCTGTATGGATGAGAAAAGAGTTGAGGGGATTGGATCATCCCTGGACTTTCAGTCCTAAAGAGAGCCGTAGACGTAAGGTCTCCGAGAATGAAGTCCTTAGTGGACAGTTGAGGGGATTGGATCATCCCTGGACTTTCAGTCCTAAAGAGAGCCGTAGACGTGAGGTCTCCGAGAATGAAGTCCTTAGTGGACAGTTGAGGGGATTGGATCATCCCTGGACTTTCAGTCCTAAAGAGAACCGTAGACGTAAGGTCTCCGAGAATGAAGTCCTTAGTGGACAGTTGAGGGGATTGGATCATCCCTGGACTTTCAGCCCTAAAGAGAACCGTAGACGTAAGGTCTCCGAGAATGAAGTCCTTAGTGGACAGTTGAGGGGATTGGATCATCCCTGGACTTTCAGTCCTAAAGAGAACCGTAGACGTAAGGTCTCCGAGAATGAAGTCCTTAGTGGACAGTTGAGGGGATTGGATCATCCCTGGACTTTCAGTCCTAAAGAGAGCCGTAGACGAGAGGTCTCCGAGAATGAAGTCCTTGGTGGACTTGAGGGGATTGGATCATCCCTGGACTCTCAGTCCTAAAGAGAGCCGTAGACGTGAGGTCTCCGAGAATAGAAGATAGGACTGCATTGTCCCTGGACCTTAGTTCAAAATGTACGTGATGGGGATTGCATCATCCCGGAACTGATAGTTCAAAATGTACGTGATGGGGATTGCATCATCCCGGAACTGATAGTTCAAAATGTACGTGATGGGGATTGCATCATCCCGGAACTGGTAGTTCAAAATGTACGTGATGGGGATTGCATCATCCCGGAACTGGTAGTTCAAAATGTACGTGATGGGGATTGCATCATCCCGGAACTGGTAGTTCAAAATGTACGTGATGGGGATTGCATCATCCCGGAACTGATAGTTCAAAATGTACGTGATGGGGATTGCATCATCCCGGAACTGATAGTTCAAAATGTACGTGATGGGGATTGCATCATCCCGGAACTGATAGTTCAAAATGTACGTGAAGGGGATTGTATCATCCCCAGACTTCGGTCCCTGAATTGATCCGTAGACGAATGGTCTCCGAGAAAACGATGGTATTAATGATGTGGTTACTCGTATCGGTAGGATACTTGTATTGATGATGTGGTTACTTGTATCGGTAGGATACTTGTATTGATGATGTGGTTACTTGTATCGGTAGGATACTTGTATTGATGATGTGGTTACTTGTATCGGTAGGATACTTGTACTGATGATGTGGTTACTTGTATCGGTAGGATACTTGTACTGATGATGTGGTTACTTGTATCGGTAGGATACTTGTATTGATGATGTGGTTACTTGTATCGGTAGGATACTTGTACTAATGATGTGGATACTTGTATTGTTATGGATACCTGTATTGATGACGATGCTGATGATCGTGTGATGACGATGCTGATGATCGTGTGATGACGATGCTGATGATCGTGTGATGACGATGCTGCTGATCGTGTGATGACGATGTTGATGATCATGTGATGACGATGCTGCTGATCGTGTGATGACGATGTTGATGATCATGTGATGATGATGCTAATGATCGTGTGATGACGATATTGATGATCGTGTGATGACGATGCTAATGATCGTGTGTGACGATGCTGATGATCATGTGATGACGATCTTGATGATCGTGTGATGACGATGCTAATGGTCGTGAGATGACGATACTGATGATCGTGAGGATCCAGATGTTGATGTTGTTGTAGTTGTTCGAGTGCTGCAGAAGATAAAGACTCAGTACTGAAGATGTTGATGTTCCAGTATTGAAGATGTTCCAGTAACTGCTTGAGTTACTGATGATGTTGAGAAAGCTTCCAATGATTTATAGATGTATCATGTATGATGTTGATGACTCCTTGCTCGTGCAGATACTGTTATAATATCCTTCTCGTTAAGGGGGAGTGTTAAATATTGTAACTTCAAAGAATATTATATTTGTACTTTATTATTCCGGAGATGATTCATTCCTCCGTGAAGATCTTATTGTATATCCGGAGATGTTTATTCCTCCGTCGGAATGTGGTAACTCGGGTTATTAGACTTCCCTAGTGGGGGTCGGCCCTAAATGTGTTATGTGGGTCAAAGGGTTATTAGACCACCCTAGAGGGGTCGGCCCAGTTAGTTGTAGTGGGTTATTTAACCTATTGGTTAAATACGAGCCTACGTGTACTTGTGTAAAATACATATCAAAGTAGTGTATAAATAGAGGAGGTGTGTTCCTCATTATACACACTCACTCATTCAAGGGAGGCGCACCTATTGGAGGAGAGGTCTGCTACAGTGGAGAAGGAGATCATGTCTTTGGTTTGCATCTTTGTATATTGCTGGTCATCTATATTGAGGAAGCTTTACTGGGTTTTCTACCCCATGAGGGTTTCCCAGGATAAATCTGTGTCTCTTGTGTTTATGCTATGCTTGTTGTTTCTTCAGTGATCCTGTATATGCTATTATTGTGAAATGGAATGTAATGCTGCTATTTTCTGTCTTAGCATATTGAATTTTAACACATGTGGTGGGCCATATGGTGGGTACTGTGGCTGCCCATATTGCGGCTGTTGTGGTGGTCCATATGGTGGGTACTGTGGTGGTGGATACTGCGGTGCTGGATACTGTGGTTGACCATACTGCGGTTTCCCATATTGTCCTTGATCATACTGCTACAATTGGTGATTATACTGGGCTGACAGTTGATTATATTCCTGCTGCTGCTAACCTGGTGCCTGTTCTTCTCCTGCCATGAAGTACGCAGCTGCAGTTCTCTCCTAGAGTAGGCCATAAGCTATGCAGTTGTTTTCATCGTGGCCAAATGATTTGCAGAACTTGCAATACAAGTTCTCTGGTTTCGACACCATATTCTGCAGGTAAACAAACTCTTCTGGTCGATGGCCTCTCGTTCGGCAGACACGGCACCAAGGCAACTCTCCCTGAATGAAGGGATTTGGTGCATCGGATTGTAAATACTCTCGAAAGTCTGGGCACTGATTCTTATGGTGTCCCTTTGTCCTACACCTAGTACACCAGACCTCTTCGCGGGTCTCTTTCCCTTTCTTCATGTCTTGCAGTTGGATCTTCAAGTTTTCCAGCTGCGCTTGTATACAATCCATACCCAATCTTGTTTCACCGATTGGTGAAGCCTCCAACTTCATCGAAATATTCAATGCTTTCGCCTGGGTCGCAACCTTTTGTTGCATTAGTGGTCCGTGAATGTGTGGTACCAGTCCTGCGATCAACCACTCCTTGTGTTGCATATCATTTATCCCAAAACTTACCTTCGCTATCAGTGTTTTGTATCGCTGATCAAATTCCCATACCGGCTCGTTTGGGTATTGCTTGATTTCTTTGAGCTCGGTGACATACTGAAATTCTGACTTTGGCTTTCTAAATTGATCGATCATGCTTGCTTTGATCCATGCCAATGACTTGGCTGGTGTTCCTGTTGGAACCCTCGTAAACTTCATGAACCAATCTAACGCACGGCCCCTAAGGGTCGTCGCTAGCTATCCCTGTTTAATAGCTTCATCCTAGACTTGCTTCACGGTCCATACTGCTTCATACAAAAACCAAAACTGCTCGGGATCCTCGGTCCCATTCCCCTGGAAAGTAGTCATTTTCGTGTCGTCTTCCATTCTAACATTCCTATTGTTATTGTTTACTGATGCACTACTTTTACCGCTGCACGTAGGGAAACTTTGCGAATAGCTTGGGTTTCTTCCTGTGAAATTATGGGTAATGTGCAGGGTTGCAGGTATGTTGTAACTTACAATCCGTCCGTCTTCTGCTTCTAGGGTAGCCTATTCACTGTCTTCGTAGCAATAGGGCCGCTTTCTCCCTTGTGGTCCTATTTCGCAGTCTTTTGTTCCGGTCCTCTCGGGAGACTCTCTCTCAGTCCTCCTCTTCTTCTCAGGATGCTGGAATATCACCCCACTCCTCAAGGTACAACACTCTTCGCCAGCTTCCCATACAAACTTGTTGTTGCTCATGTCCATCTACCCCACATTCACATGACACCTACAACCTCTGCACACTAATATTTCTACTCGTTCGAAGTCATCCTCAAAATTCCCTTTTCGCAGACGAGCATCTTAATCCACAGTTTTAACAATAGCAAGAACCTCCCCCTTGGTCCCCTGAAGAAATTCCTCTCCACGTCGCTATATGACTTGATCGTGTCTACTGCGAACTCAGTAATATATCCCTCCAGGATACTATCCACCCAGAAATCGACAACCCTTGATATTGTGTTGTCGACACATTTCAGCTATCGAATCAGTTCTATTGTCTAATGATCAGGCTCAGTCTTTTGGAAATGGTGCTTGTGAAACGTCAGCTGCACTAACTACTCGTGCAATAGTGCTGGGAATTGGTAGAAAAATATTTTGTGGATATCTGAATAAATGTACTTCTGTAACCAACTGCTTACCGTCTGTCTGGGGTTTTGCTTTTCTCCTTCTGCGAATTCTTCTGTCTTTCTGTCAAACCACTCTTGGATCTCCGGTTTCGTCGGGTGCCATAGCATATCCTCTTATTTTCCTCTTCAAGATCCTGAAAACGGAACCATTTGTTGACACAGTGACTGTTGACAGGGTTTCACTGCACACTGTCGTCAACAAACCATCAACCAAACTCCCTTATGCACTAGCCTAGAAAGGTGTTACATCTGAATAAATATACTTCTGTAACCAACTGCTTACTGTCTATCCGGGGTTTTGCTTTTATCCTTCTACGAATTCTTTTGTTAAACCATTCTTGGATCTCCGGTTTTGTCGGCTGCCACAACATATCCTCTTCTTTTCCTCTTCAAGTTCCCGACAACGGAACCATTTGTTGACAGAACGACCATCGACAGGGGTTCACTGTGCATTGTCTTCAACAAACCATCAACCAAACTCCCTTACACACTGGCCCAGAAAGGTGTTAACCTTTCCAACAACACTCACAGAGTGAGTGAGGTCTCACCCGAGATGCACAAGGGGGCTGCAGGAACCAAGTTTCCGCAGTGGATTTGAGGACATGCATCAAACACACATTGCACTCGCAGAAACCAGAGCATATGTCATTCACACTATGGTAACATTTCATCATTCACATATTTATCAATCGCAGAGTTAACATATAATAGACATTTGCATGATCTGATTACCCATTAGCATAACAACAATTACTAAACCCACAGAGCATTAAACATCTCATCAACCATTCGCATTGATCATTCAACAAGAGCAAAGACAAAGATAAAACCATAGTCGAACATCTTCATGCATTCATTAAAACCTGTGAAATGACCTTCGCAGAAATAATCAATACATCATATTGCAGATACATAATGGATCAACTACTAGATCAAAACCTGAAAGATCTATCACTTCATTCATCACTAGATCTATATGCCCTTAGGATTACAATCATACTTCTATTTATACCATACTAAGATGGTTACAAAATGGTCCACATGACCCTTATCTAACTAATTATCTACTTTCGTGCTTCCGTGTTTTCCGCGAATGACCCTTTCTTCCATAGATCATCCCTTTCGCGGCTGTCGGCTTCCGCACTTCCTACGGACTAATCCCTTGCCAACACTTCCACACATTCACTTTCCTCCACTGTGATCAAATATTGGTGTGTAGTCGTAGACATTCGTGTATTCATTGAACGTTTTGTAAATTGCTGCCATTATTGAGGTAATCAAGTGAATACTAGCGTGATGAATGAAGAGAGCATTCAATTGAAGATAACCTTCACCATTGATCATCATGACACTTGCAGTTCTCATCGTTGTCTATGTGATTTTAACTGTGAGTGACGGATTGACTAATTTGCGATTCATATTAATTCGGAATTCAGTTTGGATGCATATTGTTTCGAGGGTTGAAACATTTAAGCATACCTCGACGCAGGTGAATTGCAAACTATGGACAAAGTGTTCCCTTGCGTTATCAAACACTCGAAGGGCAAGTATACGAGCTAAGAAAATCCTCAGAAATGGAAGTCCAAATTAAGAAAATAGGAACAAATACACACTCAATTGAATTATTCTCAACAAATAAATCGCCAAAAGTACACAAATTTGAAGTTTATACAGATGTTCCACGAGTGACTCAAATACCTTATTGTCATACAAATTACAAGAGTCATTATGACCGACGAAAAAATCAAGAGGAAAATAAACATTATTCTTCTTACAGACAAACCGACTACAACATTGAAAAAGAACGAAGACAAAATCAACAACTTGTATGGAACCTTAAAATGAGAAGTTCTATCTAGACAATCGATCAACAAAAAGTCCCAATGAAGGTTAACTTGGGATGGACCACTTCACAAATGATGCAACATTTTTACTTGGTAATTCGTAATTCATATCTTCTCGTTGCGTCAAGTGTCACAAATACTAGCACAAAATATACTGATAAGAAATCTCAAGCAAGAACAAAGGATAAAGTCTTGAATCTTCCATAATTATGCTTTGAGGACAAAGCATTTTTAATGGGAAGGCAATGTAACAAACAAAATATATATATATTATCTAAATATAAAGAAATAATAATACTAAATCAATAGTTAATATTAATAACTAAAATGTAATATAGAGATACCTCTCTTATGAAAGGTCATGTCTCTTCACAGGGGAACCCTGCATGGGTATTTATACAAGCCCTAAATTCTCATTGTAATATTCATATCATATCTCTTATTCATTATATATTTTTTATTTATTTTTCCATTTATGGAGTATTTGTCCTTTTTCCATTGGAATTTTCTTTAGTAACAAACTTTGTTCATCACATCTATTGTCCAAATGCCTCTGAGAAAACCAGTCCATGGTTTCTTCAGAAAATTGGCTCCAATGCCAATCAAATCCATTATGCCTCATAAGGCAAAGCACTACTCTCTAGTAGCTTCCAAGGACTTGCAAGTTGCTACTGCACATCTTGCAACTTTTTTGAGCACCCCATCATGTGATCACTACATTGATCTAAACAGTGAAGTCACTTTCAACCTTGACATGATCACATATGTTATGACTTCAACAAGCAAGTCTATCCTTTGCACACACAAGAGGAATATACCTCCTTCCTCATGGTAGCTTCTTCTACCCTCCAGGCCTACCAATGACCTTCATTTTCTAGGAAAAACCATTTTATCTTATCCTTCTTTGTCAAACTTGGTCACAACTTTCCATTTTTTAACTAGAAGGGTCAACAAAGAAAGATATTGCTTTTCTCTGTTGATTATATCTTTCAACTCTTAGCAACTAGTTCCCTTACTAACTAGTGTTTTTCCTTTTCGAGGTTTTTCATTCAATGTTTTGAGTATTAGGAAATTGATTCAGTTATAGTCTGATGAAATTATTTGTTTTTTATAACCCATGAGGTTTGAGGGCTATAGCCTGAGCTCTAATACTACTTTGTAATGTACCCATTCCTCCTTACTGTACCTTTGAGGAAATGGAATACAAATTTCCTCCTTTCCTTCACGTTCACAAGACAATTCAATCCATTAATTGGGAAATCAATTAGATCACTGCACAATGGAATCAATGGAAATTTGAATCTTCTTCACTAAGTGAATGCATGCACTTGGTGCAATATACTAATAAAAGCTACAGTCCATGAACCTACTATTAACAATCAGATCTGAACATAACTATGATGCTTCATGAATATAGCTAAGCTACACCAGCTGCACCATTGCACTTAGAAGTAATTGTAGACCATGCACCTTCAATATGAATGCCATAGGTTTCTTAAACACCATCATATGCACATATTATCAATACAACGAATGGGGCAGCATAACCATAATCAATACTATTAAGTTATCTTGAACACATGAACAACATGAATATGAAAGTATTAAATGACCTCTTTTACATATTCATAAACAACTCATAAAAAATGCATATATATACATTCTTAGTCAAACCTTCACAAATCCTTGGATTGAGACACTTAATATTACAGTGGGATGTTTGACAAACAAACCCAATACATACATTGAATGGTTGCCTTGAGTTACACAACTTTCATTGACTAGCTACACAACTGCAATGTTCCACCTAGCCATAGGATCTACGCCCAACATATACTCTTCTGCTGAGAGGCCAACCCCGAGCTAGGAATGATTCTACTAGGAAACAAAAAATTCTCAAGCCCATTCACAACCAATAACCCATTCTACCTAGGAAAACCATCTCACGATAGAGTTTATCAGACTCCATAGAGACTCACTCACTGACTTTAACACATATACACATAGTCAAGGCAACACACACTACTGGGTTTATCACACTGTTAACATACTTACTCAACTCACCCCAACCCATTCCCAGTAGATACAATAATATTCAAGGGAAAAAAAAGGTGAATGTGGTTTGACTCATTGGCTTATGAACAGTAACACACATGCACACAGACTTGCCTTAGGATACCACGGGTTTTCAACCTCATTCCAACGAATGAACACCTGAATGAACAAATTCCTAACCAATTGCATGAGTGACTTGAGAATGTATGAAATCCATGAGCGACTAGATAAAACAATTCAAGAACAACATTATGGAAAAAAATGAATCAACTCTAGGATAAAAATCTCTAAATGAATAGCTGGATGTATTATTTCTCATGACATCAAGGTTGCTTTCTTTCCCCCGAATCAAGGCTGTAGGTTTTTAACCTTATAATTATCCTTCATACCAAAATCAAGGTTTAGGGGCATGCTAAACAAAGATTTAATACCACATATGGGACGCGATTATTTTGGGAGACCACATGTGGGTGAAGTTTCCCATGCAACCAAAAGTAAGATGCAAGAATAATTCAAGGCTATAGGGTGATTGACACACGACATCCTCATTCCAATGTCATAAATTCCTCAACAACCTTCCTTAATGGGGCATTATTTATTGGCATCAATGGTCAACAAGTAGTTGGGTTTTCCTTTACACACATGGCTCTCAATGAATGGCTTGGTTCTTTTCCCTTTCAACTTGTGGAATCATTCCCCCATCTCATTATATGTTGCCTTGCCTTATTAAAGTGACCTGACTGCATGTCTATTGTCCCATGGCGGGGTGTTGTCCTTGAGATCCTTACCATCATATGTCATGTTTACATGCATTGAAACATTACATCACCTTTCATGGCCTTCAGCCAAAGGTCAGAATGGGGGACGATACAACTTCTATGATAATATAATCATAACCTAGCTTACAAAAAAAACATGTTTTGTAACTTGAATGAGCTTGTATTGCAATGTTAATGTCTCTTTAGTTGGGAGGTTACATGGTGTACTCCATTCCTTATTTGATTCTTGAAAAGTGTCATTTTTTCCTACAAAATAATTTTGATTATATTGTTATCAGCATTTTCTTATTGGTTCAAGTATGGGTAGCATCAAAGCAATGTTTAAGCACTCCAAAGATGTGTTGACTCTTTAAAGGAAAAAATTTATACTCCAATTTTAATGGCCCATTACTAATTCCTAATGTTGTTATTTATTATGTTTAGAGGTGCATTTTATAACCCAAATGAGGGTGACTTCATGTGTGTAATGCTTAGAATCCTTGGAGTGAGGTGATCATGTTGTAGTCCCCATTTATGATCCAAGGCATAACCTCCAACAAGGCGCCCAATAGGTAAAGCAAATCCATGAATGAGGGTTTTGATCCTACAACAAAGGGACCATATACATTCCTTATGATTCCCAATTATGTAGATTTGGTTTCTTTGAAGCTTGTTGAGATAAGTTTGCTTGCTTCTAGGATATCCCATAGAATTAATTGAAAAGCATTCCACATAATAGCCAAGCCCCCTCAAAATCTCTCCATGCTAATTTCCATTGTTTCACAGCCTTTCCAAAATATCTTGGCTATTGAAATGATAGTGTCACTACCACATTTTGTTCCTTGAATCATCACAATAATAAGTTTTTCTTTATTATTCAATTCTTTAAGATCCTCTACTTTCCTTTCACATTAATTTCCCGAGTATTCCAAGATATAATATTCATGTCAAACTTAGGCTGTGAGAGAATGTACTTATCTAATAGCATGCGTGTCCTAATTTAACAAGATGTGCCCCTACTTCATCATTTTTTTGTTTCCAAGTCTTTCTCTCTCTCTTATTTTTCTTCCCTCCTTTTTTTCTTAGTTTTGAGAGTTATCATTTTAATCCCCAAGGTAGCAGATAGTCCTTGGTTTTGTTCAACAATGCCCATTTTCATTTTCCTTTCATGAGTTCCTTTTGAAGTTGTTGGGGTTGGCCTTCTATTAGGTTTGTCGATTGTTGCTCACCGTATATTTCTCTATCATGTTGGAATGTTTACTTCCAACATTTTTGTAGCAATTATAGGATCCATCTACTTTGCCTCCAATTCCAACCATCCCCGCTTGTTTGTCTCGATACCTAACTCATTTTATTTTTCTAGGGATTCCCTTGTATCTTGGTTGCCTAACTCTATTTTCCTTCTTTTCATATCTCCTTTTGGGATATCTTTAAATTCTTCTTGGGATCCTAGCAATATGGTACCTGGCTCTTCCCCTTGGACTATTATGTGTCTTCAATTCCCCTTCCATTTTAGATGTTAGTACCTCGAAGTTATTTTCAACTTTGGTGATGTTACTATGCATGATAATATTATATTTTTTCTTGTAATTTCTACTTGCTTGAGACCTTGACAAAATACTCCTTATTTTCCTCTTCTTTAGGCTTCCCTGATTCACCATTCATTCAGTGGAAAATATTTGAAGAGATGTCCATGTTCATGAAATTTATGGTATTGGAAAGAAATGTCATCATAGTCCAACATTTGGAGCCATTATGTATAATGGGAATTGACATGTAACAATTTTACAAGGCCCCAAACACATTTATACAAACAAAAGTGCATGCGTAAGATGATATTGACTTGTTCTAGTGACTTCAGACATTTTGACAAAGGTTCCTAGCATATTCCCAATCTCCGTTAGAGTATCTTCCCATCATTACTCTTATGGAGGAGAGTATAGGTACATCCACAATGGATATTTTGTGAACTCCTCTTACTTTGGGATGAATCATTATATGCAATATTGTAAGTGTTTCCCTATCGGGTTGTACTTATTAATGGTTCATCTTCTAGTTTCTTTCGACTTGGCAGAGGGCTTAGACAAGGTTGTTCTCCCATGCCTCTCCTTTTTCTTCTGGTCATGGAAGGACTCAAAGGATCTTCACGAATTCCATAACCAACGGTGCGCTCAAATGTTTTAATTTTGAATGTACAGTATCCATTGCACACCTTCTCTTTGTGGATGATATTCTCCTATTCACAGATGGTAGTAGAAGGGAGATTAGAAAGATTAAAACACACCTTTATTTATTTTTCTCAAGCTACATGTATGATGGGTAATTCTCACAAATCTTCTATGTCTTTCCTCAACATACATTCTGAGACTGCAAATTGGATTATTTCACAATTTGAATTTGATTTGGCTGATCCAAATATTGGTCTAAATTATCTTGGTTTTGTTGTTAAACCAAATGATTATAATTGTAAAGATTGAGCATGGATCATAGGAAAAATTGAAGGCAAGCTTAACCTTTGGTGCAACAAATGGATGTCTAAATCAGGATGCCTTATCCTTATTAAATCTATTTTGGAAGGCATTCCAGTGTACTAGGTAACTCTAGTCCATGTCCCTATCAATGTTCTAGATTATATCAGAAAGATTTGCTTTAATTTTCTTTGGAGCAATAGATATTTAGGCAGATATTTTCACTGATATCTTGGAATTTACTTACTCTACCTAAAAAACTTGGAGGTTGGGGCCACAAGCATCATTAATGCTTTTCAAAAGCACTGGCTGCGATAGGTATTTGGTGTGTAGTGCAGGGTACTAACCTATGGATCAAAATTATCCATTGTGAATATATGCAGCCTATGACTATTTTGGAGTGGATCAGATCTAGTTTGAAATCGACTAAGGGAGTATTGATAATATGGAAAGCTATGGTTACTTCTTTCGACCTTATGAGATTGGCTTATCTAGAAATTTGGAAATGATAGATCCATCAGGTTGGGTATCGATCCCTGGATCGGTTACTCAACTGCGTACAAACTTCCTAAGGAAATGATCAATTCTCTTATTGACAAGGGGGTTCATTTATCTATCACATATACATGATCCTATCATTTCCACGGGGTCCAAACAAGAATGGCTCACAGATGATAATCTGGGTTTTGCAAATGACCACAAATTTAAGTGGGATTGCCTCATTAAGGATCTAAAAAATAATCATATATACCCTGTCGATGATCTGGATCAGTTGATCTTGATAAAAATGAGGTCGAAGGTTCATATCTTCCAAATATTGGCTACCAACTGCTCAGAGAGAATGAAGATCGCAGTGTCTCGACCTGGTGGAATTTGGTGGTTTGTAGTATAAACTGTCTGTTAAATGATAAATTTTTTTATGGCACACACTTGAAGGTAAAATTCTTGTATGGAATCATATTAGGAGATTTACAGGAAATGGTCCCAGTAGATGCACATTATGTAGGAATGGTGAGGATGCCATTGGCCACATCTTTATTTGTTCTCCATACTTTATAGACATGTGGCTTTATGAAGTTAATATCATTGGAATCAATTTCATATGGGATGGAACACATTTTTCAGTTGCTTTCCAATCCTGGATGAACAACCTTGCATACTCAGATTTTAGAGCCCTTCCAATGCTCATGATTTGGGGATCTTGGATTTCCCGGAACAAACTTATCTTTCAGGATATATATATCCCACCACACTCCTATACAACCGGGAGCCTCGCAATATTGGATCATTTCCCTCAGTCCAAATCCTTCAAATCAAAGAAGGAAATCTCCTTGGATACCCGGGACAAGAGTAAGCCATGGTTCTTTTTTGATGGTGCTACACAAGTCCAACCCTCTTGTGGAGGACTTGGTGGTGTTCTACAATTTTCAGATTGTCATCAGTTTAAGCTTTCAACCAATATTGGAACAACCACTAACCACAAAGTTGAATTGTTTGCAGTTGATAAAATCATCAAGATTGCCCTCATTCTTGGTGTTAAGGTTTTGCAAGCTTTTGGGGACTCCTTGTTAGTCACTAATTGACTATCAGCTAGGAAGCCTCCAAAGAACATTTTCCTCAAGCCTCTCTATGATGAAATATGCATAATACTTATACTCTTTGAAGATATAACTTTTCAACACATTTATAGGTATCATAACACATATGCATATCTCTTATCGAATTGTAATACCCCCATTTTGACCCTTGGGATATTTCGGGCTATAATGTAAATATTGTATGCATATTATGTATGATTCCTAGCACGGAGATCAAGGCCAAGGCCACGCTAGTGAACGCTCAGTCTTGAAGAGGCAAATATTTAGTATTATGTTACCCATGTGCTAGTGAGCCATGGAAATTGTAAATATGCATATTAATAGAAATGCCCACAACTAGCTATGCAATGCAACAAGATATGGGGGCATGATGTTTACAAGGGATTGGGAGGGAAATATTCAAACCATTGAGCCAATCAAGTCAAGTCAAGTGTCAATGAGAGAACCCATCAATCCTCAACTACCCATGTTGACTTTTGTGCCCAATCATTCATTTCTCCCAAGAGTTGGTTGAGGAAGTTAATGCCTTGGGGAATGGAGAGGTGTGGTTGTCCAAATTCAGGTATGGGAAAGCCACCCTTCATAGGAATCCGTGTTTGGATTCCTTGGCAAGAAAGGAACCACGAAATTTCTCCCCAAGCCATTCTTCACCCATCAGTTTTTCTCCCTCACGAGTTTGGGAGCTTCCTGGCCGTTTTCCCCCATGGTTTTGTTGTGGTTTCCTTCATTTTGCTAGCTCGGAAGGGTGTTTTTGTTGTAGTTAATAGTGGGGAAGAAAATAAATCGATTTGGGGATTTTATAGAGGTCATTTTGGCCCACTGAATGCTCATACATTTGTGGGAGAAATCGGTTTTATTCCCTGGGGTTGATTCCCTCTTCCCACAATCCGTTTTTGGGTGTGCCACGATTTGGGGAAAACTCATAGACCCTATTTGTAAATCCATTGTTGAAAATGTGTATCCATGCCCAGTTTTTGAGTTTGTTGTGTGTAAGAGAATGTTTGGGTTGAGATGGGTATCCATTACTTTGGCTGTGCTGAGCTTGAGAGTCCCATTTTCCTTGTAGATATCATGCCCAGCTCGGGGGTGGTCTTGAGTGCTGAAAGAATATAGGCTGGGAAGAGACCTATGGTTGGGTGGAACGTTGCAGCGACATAGCTAGTTGCTTGGGACATCATTACATCAAGATGAGTATTTTATTTGTGTTTTACTTCTGCATTGTTTTAATTAATGGATGGTTGTTCTTGATATGGTGGATGCATGTGAAATGTGTGTGGATGATGTTTTATTCCGCTGTGCATGTTTGCTTGATTTGCATCTGCACACATATCCATTTTATTTGTAATGCCATTTGCTTTATTGATGATGAATGGAGCTAAGTTTTGTGTAAAGCCCAGATCTTAGTGTCATGATCCCTTCCTTGCATTGGATCGACGGGAGGGGTCGTGACACGAATCAAGCTCTAAAAATTCCGATCAGCGGTACACAATTCTGGGAAATCAATAAAGACCGCATCAATGAATTTGATCCAGTACCAATGCTAGATTATTAATCTTCCCTTGAAAATGAGCCCATGGGATATATAGAGGATCATGTAATTTCTCTTTTTGTGTAATCATACCTATAGACAACTAGAAGGAATCCTAGCAAGAGCTCAGGAATAATATAGCATGCTTTTTGCATATGTATTGTAGATGGAATTGAATAGTTGTACAAGCTAGATCACCAAAATGTATGTCATTTTTGCCTATAAACAATGCAATTTGATTTTAATAAAATCTAAACTATAATATTTTATCCTTGGAAAAAAAGTTAAAGAAATCCAGGTGTTGCATTTTCTGATAGACGATTCTACTTTCTAACATTTTTCAATATCGGAGGGGACTATATGATAGCTTTTCTAATAGGAAGAGTGTATTCTCTTTATATATGAATGACACTTCATGGGAATACCCCAACATATAAGAATGTAAAAAAGCAACAAAGGAAATTGATATTTTTTTACCATATTTTAATGAGGAGCTCTTGAAGATGGCTTGTACATATTCATTTTATAAATGATCTTATTATATGAATTTGGATTTTCTATAATATAAAATTAAAACATTGTAGAAAATCTTAAAATTAATAATTCATAAAATACTTTATTTATTTCAATCAAACCAAATTTTTAGAATCAACCTCCCATTATTCTTAATGTTTCATTAAAAAGTCTTGGAATTTGAAAAAAACCCAAATTTTTTTAATCATAAAGATTATAAACTTAACGACTATGGGAAACTTATAACCCATAATCTCTATGGGTTAACATTATTTAGTTTAATAACTCACTTCTTTTTCATGTCTCTCTATTATTATTTTGACTCATCATTACTTGATCTCTAAGTTCTCATTTAATTAATCTTTTCGTTGTTTCTACTTATCATCTATTTTAATATATAACTTATTAATTGTTGGATTCTCAAGTAAATCTACCTTTAATTCCAAATTCTAGTAATTTAATAATTTATTACAAGTCACAAATTATTATTCCAAATATGTTTATAAATTTCACTTTGTTGATTTCTTGATATTAAAGATGATCTTATCATCCTAAAAAAAATTCATAATTTTTTATATTTTTCTTAATTTTTTTCAAATATTTTTTAATTCAATTTTAATTATTAATTTAATTTAATTTTCTATAATTTCTTAATTCAACTTTTTTTATCTCTATTTGATATTATTAATTTCTTATTCTTCTCTTTTATTTATTCATTTAAAAAACATTAATCATATTAATATTCTCTTTATATTTTTCTCTTTTATTTATTTATTTAAAAAACATTAATCATATTAATATTCTTTTATTAATTCCTATTTTTCCGAATGAATTTTGACATAATCCCCACTTTTCTTAATAATCACTACTTCCCAATACTTTCATTCAAGTTGATTCAGTTCTCCATCATATTGATTTCTTATCACTAACTTTATTTGACTAATTCTTTCATTTCCTATTTTACTAATATTTTATTAGATTCCACCTACCATTTTGGACTTGAACCTATTAGATTTCACCTACCATTTTGGCATAAGGATCATGGTATATTCAAGTTTATATGTTTTTGTGGGCATCTCTCAACCAATGTGGGATTACGTTTTTGTATAGAGAGATATTTATGTCATATAAACAATTTCAAGATGCATATATTATATGTGTCAACTTAGCAACTAGCATCTTTAAAAAGGTTGAGCAAAAAGCATATTCACTCATAATGATTCAACCACTATGTTAATAGGAGGTACCACTCCCATGTGGCTGCCCCCATTAGCTTAAGGGATTATGTTATATTGGAGCTTATATGTTGTTGTATGCCACATCTCTTAATCAAAATGGGATTGATTTTTTGTATAAATATGTATTTATGTCATAGAAACAATTCTAAGGTACATAGATTTTAGGCATTTCACATAAGGATATTCATATTCCAACCCATCAACCTTTATGTTAGTAAGAGGTGCCACTCCCTTGTGGGTACCCCATTGGCATAGCCATGGATTTTTTTTTTTTGTTGCACTGAGTGGAAGGGTAATTTTTTGGGGTGTAATTTTGCCCCTGCAGAGTGCGGAGGAAGGCCATGCAATAAACATATTCACACTACAACCAATCAACTATTATGTTATTAGGAGCCACCATTTCCTTGCGATTGCCCCCATTGGCACACAGAACATGGTATATTGGAGCTTTTATGTTGATGTGGGCTACATCTCTCAACTAGTGTGAGATTAATTTTTTTATAGAAAGGTATTTATGTCATAAAAATAATTCCAAGACACACAAATTTTAGGCATATCCAACTTAGTAATGGGTGAACACATGAGATCCTTTTTATGGTTAAAATGTGGACATCCACGTATACTATAACATTGACATTGAATCTCATTGGACAATCTAAAATATAAATTTAGAAATAACATTTTTCCATATCAATTTTTGTATGTTGCATGACATTCATTCTCTTCATTTGTGGTTTGCATCAATGTTAGTTTTTCAAAACTAGTTTGGGTTTTATGAGCTTGAAATCCCAGGAGGGATGCTAGAGTTAATCTTATACCTTGTGTTAAGTATTTATTATTCAATTAGTTGACTTATTGTCGGAATCTACATTAGTAAGTCGTTTGATATTAAGATTGATTGATGAAGGGGTTATTTAAGTATGGGATTTTGATATGTAAACTGTTGTGGATATTCCACTGGAACAGTTCGTCACAACAAGTCTTACAATTTAATTCATTATGTTATATTAATTCTATAGAATGGTAAACAAATGGGAACCAAAAGGAAAATGACTAGATAAAACAATACATTCACACAAATAACACAAGATATACCTTGGGAAAACCCACTATGGGGAAAAATCCAACCAAAAGTGAGGACTATGCCTTGCTCTTTTCTTCTCCAAAATGCAATGCAAATACAAAGAAAGTGGTAGTCATTGTGGAGTTACTTATAACACTGTGGCCTGCACAACTACTACAAGATATCCTACTTCCTTTGTTATGCTCTAACATCCACTCCATTACTATTTCTCAACTATGGAAATATACAATAACATCATCGGAAATGGAATGCCTTTCCCTCCTAACGACCCAGTATTTAACATAGCCAGATAACCGTCTAAGGTTAGTTTTAGGGTGTGACGTATATGCCTCAACTCCCAATTAGTGTTAAGGTTTTGGAACCTTTACAATGTTCTTGAAAGTCCACACATGACTAGCTCCACATGTGTGGGTAATTAGAGCTAACGTGGAATCCACTCGGTACCATGGTGGTCAACAGGATAGATAAACTTGTGGGAGGCATAACTTTCTCATACAAACTTTGATTGAGGCAATTATTGCACCGTTGGAAAGGTCTCGGAGTGTAGAATATCGTTAATGGATTGTGAGCTATGCTGACAAACTTTTGACCAAGACCTAAAATGAGCAAAAGGTTTTGAACCCTGAATATACAAAGTAAGACCTACCCTAAAATGGGCCCTACAAGCCAATTCATTCAATTATTCTACCCATAAAGCACCAAAATAGATGAAAAAATATATATTGATCCAATTTGGTTCATACCTCCCCATTTTGGGAGGATTTTAGTCCCCAAAATAGTTGACTAAATGAGGTGAGGAAATTTTTCCTCTACCTCCTCAATGGAGTACCATTTAGCCTTGCCCAGAAGTTCTCTTTTCAACCTAATCTTCCAAACCTCATATTGCTCTTGTATGATAGTCATAGACTTCTTCTCCAATATTATGTATTCTACCAACTCTACTTGAGCATTAAGTGCTAAGTCCTATATGATTGGTAGACCTGCTCCTCCTCCTGATCTAACATGGAATGCTCATAGAGTTTCAAAATTTCCACATTCACCATTGAGTAAATGTGCATGTATGGGGGTATAATGAGTATGTAAGCATTATCTCCCACCTTCTTTAATACCTCAAAAGGGCCATACCACAAATCCTTGATCTTCTTACTAGGACCTTGTAGCCTTTCCATGTTCAACTGTAACCAAACTCTATCCCCCACATTGAATTGTTTCTCAACCCTATGATGGTCATGTCTGGAATTGTACTCTTCCTGTGACTTATTCAATGTCTCTTGTACTTTCCAATGGATTTTCCTAATTTTATCAATGATTTTTTCAACTCTTAATGCTTCACCTGTGGTGTCTTCCCTCACTCCCCCTTGCTGCCCATATACAACATCTAGAGGTGAAGGTGGAAAATATCTAAAACAAGTTTCAAAAGGGGACATACGAATGGAAGTGTAGACTACTCTATTATAAGAGTGTTGAATATATATCGTATTTTCATCCCAAGTCCGTAGATGCTTCTGATTGTAACCCCTCAAAAGCTACACCAAAGTCTTTTTTATTACTTTTCTCTACACATCTATCCGTGGATGGAATGTTGTAGATCTCTTCAGCTTAGTGTCCATATTCTCCCAAAGTGTAGTCCAAAAGGCATTGAGAAATCTAGTATCCCTATATGAGATCATGCTCGTTGGTATCCCAAAGTGCACTGGGACCTGCTCAAAGAACATGTGCGTCACTTCTAGTCCTTTGATGGTATTTTTACAAGGCATGAGAATGCACATCTTGTTGAATCTGTCAACTACCACAAATAAATAGTCAAGTCCCTTCCTAGTGGTTGGTAATCCACCCTCAAAATCCATGTAAATGCTTGAGTGGGTACATGTACAGGATCACATAGACCTTGCTTTCTAGGTACAACAAAGTATGCATATTTTAATATTCCATGCTACATCTTCTTGCATCCTGAGCCAATACATTTACTTTTGTAAGTTAGCAACTATCTTCCCAACACCAAAATGCCCTACAAATTTGGAGGTGTGAGCCTCTCTGATAATCTGCAATCTTTCACCTTTAGGAGCACAAAGCTTGTCTAGCATTTAGAGTAACCCATTGTGGAGATTATAGTCAACCTTACTGTCACATTCTTATATAAAATTGGTCATGTTGTTGAAACACCTCCTTGAAGTCCTCATCTTTTGTGTATCCCTTTTTGTATGTATCATGGGTAAAAGGTTCCATGTGCATAAGAGCCCCAAAAGTTGTAATATTTGATGTGGGTGGCCTTGAAAGCATGCATGTCAACTTATTAGTGCTGCTTCCACTTCTTAATAACTTGAACCAGGACATAGAGTACTTCATTATCATAGGTAATGTATTTCAAGACTCCCCCATGAAACATTTCAGAATGATAGAATACCAACTTACCTCCTTGCATCAAAACTACTCCCATTGCATACCCAATTGCATTTGCCTCCACTTCGAAAGGCTTTTGCAAGTTATGAAATGCGAGAAATAGCGCTTGATTAATATTTTTTTTAGCTCATCGAAATATTTATACTGATTCTTTCCCCACATGAAACTCTTACCACTCGTTGCTATGGCGTGGAGTGGTGCAACTACTGCTGAAAAAGAAGAGATAAAATTTTGTAGGTATTGTGCTGCCCCAACAAAGATCCAAACATCAGTGACATTATTAGGTACTCACCATTTTATAATGGCCTCCATATTTATGTGATTTATCTTGATTTCCCCTCCATTTTATTATTACTAAGTGAACTCATATTTCTTGATATTATCCAACAATTGATGTTTTTTAGAGTCTCTAACACTTTCATGAGATGTGAAATGCGCTCCTACCATGTAGAGATATAAACCAATATATCATCTAGATACATTATAATAAATTAATTTAAATATGAGCACAAAACATCATTCATCAATCTCATAAATGCAACTGGTATTATGTAAATCAAAATGCATGACAAACCATTCATACAAACCTTGCCGTGTATTAAGGGAAGTCTTTCATATGTCTTCTTCTTTGACACATACCTGGTGGTATCCCGATTTGAGATCCAACTTGAAGAAGTACTTGGCACATTGAAATTGGTGTAACAAATTCTCAATCATGGGTAGAGGGTATTGATTCTTAAGTGTAATATTGTTCAAAGATTTGTAGTTGAAGAAAATCCGCCAAGTTCCATCCTTCTTGGGTATGATGATGATTGGTGACCCACAAGGTGAGGTTCTTGGTTGAATCACCCCTTGTTCCAACAACTGTTGCATTTTCTTCTTCACTTCGTATGCTTATAGAACATACTATCTATACAACCCAATATTTGGTAATGGGAATTCATGCAACAATTGTATCTCATGCTCCACTTCCCTCTTAGGTGGTATCCATTTAGGATCCTTGAACACTCCTCTATACACCTATAACAACTCCTCCAACTGATGTTTTTTCTCTTTGCTACATACATTTAGGGATGCCTTTACTCTTATCGATTCATCACCCAACTAATTCTCTCGTAAGAAAAGCAAAACATATTTCTTACTTATGCTAATAAACTGTTTTTCTTGGTTGGCACTTACTAGTGATATCTTTGATTTACCTTTATGTGCATTGTTGATGAACGAATTCCCATCCTTGAGAAGACAGTACTGGTTTTCTCTCCTCATGAAGGTTGCATCTCTATACATGTAGGGGCTTCCAAACACTACACACAAATCAAGGGGTACTACATCTAACTCCACTTCATCAATAAAATATATACTTACAACAAATTTGATCTTTCATTGTTTCATGACCTTGTTCTCTATATCCTTGTTTACCCATCCCAATGGATAAGGGATAGGATGAACATGAACCTCCAACCCAAGCTTGCTGACTAGATTGGATACTATGAGATTAGCTTGTGAACCTAAATCAAATAGAATGTCTACCTTGGTCCTCTTGATCTATATGTTGATATGGAATAGTTTTTCCATGTCCTTCTTTTCCTTATGATGAAGGCTACTCAAATTCACCTTCTTCTACACTGAAGTGCATACAATGTTCTCATCCACATCTGAGCTACTCTTTACTTGTTTGCTTGAATACACAACTAGAAGGTTCTTCTTCTTGGCATCCTTCTTGTGGTTCTTATGGTTTGGCCTTGGATGTAGTTTCAGTGTGAATGTTAATTTTATAATGATTACAATGGTTTTTTCGGATCCTTGCATTGATGTGTCGTGGCTGTAGTCTTCTTATATTTTCCTTTCCAATTCATCTTCCCCTCCTTGGAAGTGTCTTGGTTCTCTTTATGTTTAGAACCACTTGGTTGTCCTTTGTTGTGGCCTATATTCTCCCAGTACTGTCATTGCACACATGCCTCATCAATTTTCTTGGAATTAAAGAGCATCACTTGCTTTCATAAATGACTATGTAGACCCCCTAGACACTTGAGGAATACATCTAGATTTCAGGGTGAGATACCCAACATAATAGCCATATTTTTTAATTTGATGGTGTACTCTTGCACATTGTCATTTCCTTTTCTTGAAGTAATGCTAGCATATCCATTGGTCCTCTACATATTCGATAGGGTAGAATTGGGACTTTATGAGGGTTTTGAAACCCTCCCACTTATTTATTGGAGGATCACCCTCTAGCTTAAGTGCCCCTGTTTGGATTTCCCACCAGGTTAATGCATGACCCTCAATTTTCAATTGCGCAAATGAAATCTTCTACTCCTCATCTATGTTGTGCATACTAAAATAGACGTATAATTGCTGCAACCAATGATTCGAGTTTAAAGTATCAATCTTAACTTGGTAAGTTTGAATATCCATTTTTACTTCCATCTTAAATAATGGCTGACAAGGGGTAATGGCATCAAAACTTGGCTACTCTTTCTCAGGCTCTTTCCTTGGCTCTTTTTCTGGGTTGTCTTTGTCTCTCGATTTTCCATGTGATTCGATCTTCGAGTTAGAGCCTCCAAAATCATTGAAATGTCCAAAATTGATCTCTAGAGTTTCCATGAGGATTTGACATATTGTCTGAGATATCAACGACTTGTATTTCCCATTTTGTAAATTGATGTTCATATTCGCCCCTCAATTCTTCATCGAAATTATCCTCCGTGGCTATGGTTTCAAGACTTTTTCTTTATTTCGTCAACTCCTAGATCCCGCAATTTCCCACAAAATCCAAAAGAAAAATCCTTTCATACCAATATGATCCGTACACTGCCATGGATTTTCCATTGGAATAGTTTGTCACAATAGATCTTAAAACTTAATTCATTATGTTAGCTTAATTCCATGGAATGGTGAATAAACAAGAACTAAAAGGAAAATTACTAGAGAAAAATAATACATCCACACAAATAACACAAGATATACCTTGGAAAAACCCGTTATGGGGAAAGATCCAACCAGAAGTGAGGACTATGCCTTGCTCTTTTCTTCTCCAAAATGCAACACAAATACAAAGAATGTGGTACTCATTGTGGAGTTACCTCTGACATTGTGGCTTGCATGACTACTACAAGATATCCTACTTCCTCTGTTATGCTCTAATATCCACTATTTTAGCGTTTCTTAGCTATGGAACAATACAACAACATCATCAGAATCATAATCCCTTTTCTTCCTTATGGCCCAACATTTAACATAGCTTGATAGCAATCTTGGGTTAGTTTTAAGATTTGTATATTCCTTAAATACCAATTAGGGTTGGGGCTTTGGACCCTCTAGAATATTCTTGAAATTCCACACATGACTAGCTACACATGTGTGGGTAATGAGAGCTAACATGGAATCCACTCAATACCATGGTGGTCAACTAGATAGGTCAACTTACGAGAGGCATAACTTCCTCATACAGACTCTGATTGAGGTGATTCTTGCATCGTTAGAAAGGTCTCAGAGTGTAGAATAGAGTCGATGGATTACAAGCTTTACTCGTAACCTTTTAACCCAAAAAACCACCATTTAAGCCCTCAAATAGGTCTTAGAAAGTTTCAAACTCCAAAAATACAAAGCAAGACTTTCCCCTAAAATGGGCTCTACAAGCCAATTCATTCAATTGTTCCACCTATAAAGCACTAAAATGCATGACACATTATATATTGATCCAATTCAGATAAGATCTGCTAATCTTGTAGCTTAGTTGGGATTTTTGTGACATATTTATAGCATGAATATGAATGTTTTCGAGGAGCGCTCTATATCCTAGTATGAATGAGATGTGTGACATAAAGTAACACTAATAAACTATAATGAAAGAAAAAATTTAGGTCCATAATGTAAATGTGAAAAAATGACCATAATAATAATGATAATAACAAGAGTAGATCCATACTAACCTAAATGTTTTAAGCACTTAAGGGTTTAGATCTTGATTTATTTTTGATCTCATTCAATGCTTAATAAATTTGGGTGAAGATGGATCTATGTTGACATGTAGTAAGAGATTTATGCATTGAATGATCAAGCTAGTGCGATTTTAGTGAGGGAATGCATGTATGCTTGACAATTGTTGATAGTAGGTGATTTGTGAATCTGGAAAAGTTCAATTGGCATTAATATTCATATAGATTAATCATACAATATTGTCTAGGTTGTGTAGAGAGAAAGAGATAGAGAGAATAAGCAAGTAGACCATTACATGTGTTTCCTCATAGAGCAATTTGATAGTAGTGTCTACAATGGATGCCTACTGAATTAATAGTACATCACTACTCCATCATTATGTGTGTTCACACACTACATGGATAACTATTCAATCATCGATTTGTGTATGTTGTGCTTAGATGGTCGATTTCAATGGATGGATGAGTTTATTTGTCAAAGTTATATACTTGTGATTTGTTTATGCTTGAATGTAATTTCTACATATTTAGTGGGGTCCATGTTAGTCATTTTGGACACCTAGCTAGTATAAATTAGACATTTTGATATCGATGATGTTCAACTAGGACCAAGGAAGGTAAAAATATTAGGTAAAGGTTTAGACCTTGTTAGCATATTTTCTACTCTAGCATGATGAAGATTCAGATTGGGTTTAAATGGAAGTATTGAACTGTCATGATTTCAGACGATACATTGTTGTTTTTATAGAAATGGTTTTGAGGCAAAAATATATGCATCATGTCTTGGTAGTGGTGTAATGTAAACTAGAGTCATGTTGGACTACTTTATTTTCTTTTCCCAAGGAAAACCTCATGGGGAAACCTTAGGGCACGTCCTTGCATTTTAGAATGACACCCTCTGTAAACCCAGTAATGTTGATTATGATGCTTGACTGAATAGGGACATCAAGTGAGGCACAAAATAGAGGCAACGAACCTAGGGGATCAACCCCAAGGCTCCCCTCCTTAAGTTTAAAACACTCAACCACTCGAGCTATCCCATTGGCTAGTGTTGAGTTACTTCCAATCAATGTAGTGATAAGGATTATGATGTTAGGACATGAAAATATTTGAGAGTTGGACATACAAATTTCCCTGTAAATGTGTGGAGATTAAACAATACCTTGAGTTAAAGTCAAATCACTCTTCTATAGTTAATTGAGTAGGCAATGTAGCTCTCAACTCTTGAATGTTGTGTGGTGGATGATATAAAGAACCAATTTAACATAGTTATTGTGTCGAGAGATGGGGGAGATTGTCACGGGTGAGTGAGTGTTGTTGGAATATGTAATGATGACTACTATGGTGTTGTTGGTTGTATTTATGAATAGCTCCTTGAGTGCAATACCTGAACCACCAATTCCTAAACTCTAAAGTCTCTAGTTTAAATCTCATATTTACTTTTTACTTTGTATTACACTTTTTTGTTTATGGCCGACATAATATTTCTTACTTTTTACTTTGTATTATTCTTTTTTGTTTACTTTGTATTATTTTGTTACTCGACAAACTCGACAAACACTCTAAAGTCTCATATTTACATTTTACTTTGTATTAAAAATAAAAAGTAAAGTCTCTAGTTTAAGTCTCATATTTACTTTTTACTTTGTATTATTCTTTTTTCTTTATGGCTAACATAATATTTACCACCTAATCCTAAGCTCTAAAGTCTCTAGTTTAAGTCTCATATTTACTTTTTACTTTGTATTATTCTTTTTTGTTTATAGCCGACATAATATTTATTACTTTTTACTTTGTATTATTATTTTTTGTTTACTTTGTATTATTTTGTTACTCGACAAACACTCGACAAACTCGACAAACACTCGACAAACTCGACAAACACACACATGTTACAAGATCTCTCTCACACTGGGCTGTAGAGCGCCTCTCGGCGCAATCAAATAAGACATAAAATACTTCATAACTCTCTAAATTGTAAAAATTAGTTATCCCACATGCATTATGAAGTAAAACTCTCTTATTAACCTTCTTAATCTAAGAAAGGTGGAAAAACATTTGTCCCACATGTATTATGGGATGTAAATCTTCGATACCTCTAACTATATACTAGAGGTGAAGGAGATACTTTGAGAGTGGATGTTTTGATGTTTGGTGTCCTCTCGTATTAATTGATTAATTTAAGAAGCTAGTCTAATTATGCTAAATAAATCTAAAGTTGAAATAGATCTTCTATGTATTTATAAAACCATGTCTAATTATGCTAGATAAATCTAAATTTGAAATGGATCTTCTATGTATTTATAAAACCATATCGAAAATAGCTAATTTTAAAAACAAATTTTAAAAAATCATATCAAATAAATACATGCTTCCAAAAATCACATATTAATTAAAAAATAGTAATAACAAATAAAATATTTCAATTTCAACTTAATTCTAAGCAAAACATTAACGTTATTATATATAAATATTTAAAGTAAATAATTTAAATCAATTTTCATAAATTATTAAAATATCTATGCAAATCACATGTTAGTGAAAAAGGATTTATGAGCCTCGTTTTCTCAGCAAAAATCCGAATCAGAATTTGAAAAGATTTAAACTTTTAGATATTTTAGCGTTGGGTAGCATGTCCTTTCATTTTAGTTCTTATGTTTGTCGTTCTGTGTCTTTTCATTTTCGTCCATATGTTCGCCGTTCTGTGCTAAGGAATTGCAGGAATAAAGAAGGTCTACTTATTAATGTGGTCACCGTTCATACAGGGGATGTAGCTCACATGGTAGAGCGCTCGCTTTGCATGCGAGAGGTACGGGGTTCGATACCCCGCATCTCCATTATTAAAGGCGTTTTTGTAGACCTTAAGAGCATTCTTCTCTCTCCTTGAAAAGTGATTATAGCCTTTCTAGTTAAAGGCGTTTTTTAGACTTTAAGAGCATTCTTCTCTCTCCTTGAAAAGTGATTATAGCCTTTCTAGTTAAAAGGGGGTTTTGATATTTAGGAAGAAGAAAAGAGCATTCTTCTCTCCCTTTGAAAAGTGATCCTTATGATGTAAGTTGCGATTTGCAAATTTGCCCGGTTATGAGTGGTAGTGTTAGTTTTTTCACTCAAATTTAATTTTTATTTAAATGATATGTTGAGCTCTTAAATGAATATATTGTTAAAATTTTAAATAATTGAATTATTTAATTTAAAAAAATATATATATCAATATAATTATAACATAGTTACTAAAATATAACCCTTAACGATCTTATTAACATGTTACCTCCAAATCCTATATCACTCATAACCATCTTACAAATATGTTCTCTCAATCTTCTTATTTTGGAAATAATCAATAATTTTTTTCTTTAATGAGATTGAATGATAAAATAACATTAATATGCTTAAAAACATACCCTACCCATACTACTTTTATGTGTTACCTTAATAATATAATGGACTTTGAAAAATATTATTAAAATTGGTGACAAGAATGATGATCTCCTCACAATCATGTTCATGTTATTCTTGAGATTAATGCTTCATAAAAGTGTAGGCATGGTAAGTCATATGTAAGTGACTATTACAAACTTCATTCACAAAAGTAGGAATGATGTGCAATTCAAGATGGGTCAATGCCTGATCGAAGTTTTTGCCATAGGGTGTGAAATCATCCATAAAGACTTCCATTTGATCATTTATAAAATCAGGAAAGATGCTTAGAATTTCCCTATGAAAGGTTGTTGGGGCATTGCAGAGTCCAAATGGAAGCACTCTGTAGGCATAAGTACCCCATGGGCATGTGAAGGTTGTCTTGTCCTGGTCAGCTGGGTGAATGAGGATTTGATTGTAACCGCTGAACCCATCCAAGAAGTAGAAAAACTTGTTCCCTGATAATGTATCTAGTACTTGATCTATAAATGGGAGAGGAAAGTAATCCTTCTTGGGTTCTTTATTGAGCTCTCAGAATGGATGCCTAATGAGGGAAGCTAGACTAGGAGCCTACTTTAATTATCAACCCGGGGGACGTACAAACTTCAGGGGTGCAGGCACTATATGTGCTCTTATAGGATAGTCTTTGTCGTGTTGGGTGTTGGTAATTAATGTTTAAGGTTTGCCTAAAAAGAAATCAAGTAAGCTGGAAAAGGAATGCCTAATCTATGGCTGAAAGATACCCATGCTAAGAAGTTCAAGTATTGAGTACAGTAGATCTATATTAAAGAATTTAAATGCTGAAAACAATAAATATGTTCCTAAGAATTTGACTTGCTGAAAAGAATGGAGAATCTAGTCTATGGAAGTGAATGCCGAAAACACAACAGATCTATTCTAAAAACTGAATCTTTAATCTACGAAATAATTACTGTAAATCAATTGCATAAAACTGGAAGTCTGGTCTAACCTATTCAATTGCCAAAACCAAGTTCAGAATACTATTATCTAATGCTACGAAGTAATCAGAATTTCAAGAAGTGAATATCAACCATAATAATGAGAGAGTGCCTAAGCTTTAAGATCTGGATCGTTGTTCAAAAGCAATGTAAGTACAGAAGGAAATAGAGGCCTAAAATATGCTTTGGAAGAGTGATGCTATAGGACTACTGAAACAATATTACCGAACTACGAAATGCGTGATAAACTACTACGGAATCAGACTAGTTGCATTACTCCAGAAATCAAATCATACTAGTTGGTGCCATTCAATTGCGTTCATGTGTAATATAGATTTCAGTCAATGTAAAAACACATAATGAAGGAAAATACCTGAACAATAAGATCTCCTGACTTACGTGTTGGAGGGGCCCTCTCCAACCCGTACTCAGGAGTGAAAGAAACTTTATAGATGCCGAATTGAAAACAACATCAAATCTTTAATTAACATAGCAGCTTCATAGTTTGACAAAAAGTCTGTAACTCAAAGTATTGCGATAGTATAAAAACGTAATCAATGATTCTCAAAAATGGAAACAGGGGCCCTCTCGTTAGCCGAGAGGTCCATTTTTATATTCCTCTAATGCTTAACCTAACTACACATCTAATTGTTTATTCTGTTTAAACATAAGTTCTCTCTAAAAATAAGGGAAAAAGGCGCTGAGTCCTTCGTGATCTTTCAGTCCTCTGCTTGATCTGCGTGTTTGTCCTTTAGTGTACCTGGACCTGCTCAATCATACTCGATTTTCATATAATTAGTCTATTGAACACGCTTTCAAACATACAAGAATAATATTTAAAACAACTTCATTAAATAATCAAGGTAAACCATTTTCCCCACAAGACAAGTGTATTTCTTCATCCTTTCTTATGCTTTACTGTGGAGAAAAAGGCTATCAGATACCTGTAATTTGGACTCATCAGTGTGCCCACCTCAAACTCCACACTCTTCCCTCTTTGGAATTATCTGCTAATCTTTCATAGTCGGGCCCTGTTTAAATAGGAAAAAACAGGATCCAAAATCCATTGGTTGGTTATAACCAAGTAACAAAGCCTTAAATAAATTATTAACCATTCATTGTATTAAGAATATTGTTTGCAACATTGGTTAATTTGACAAGTTTTGGGTTCGACTCCCGTGGATCGTATTTTTTATCTGCAGGCCAACTTGGCCTTCTTGAAGGTGACACGTGGCACCATTTGATTGGTCCACGTGTGCACATTCAACACCACGTGTCATCCATGTCTCCCACCACGTCAGCCTCTACCACATCAACACTTGACACATCAACCTACAGTGCCACGTGTTAACTGCTCATTGGTCTAGATGTCTATCACCTCATATGTACGGATGCCATGTAAACTACCTCCTATCCACCACATCAGTTGTATGGCTGTCACATCAGTTGTATGGACCTACCAAGTGGCACCCTCCATGTCCACTTTTTTGTTGTTTCTTGAAAACTTCAGGACATCATGTCTTCCTCATATGATGTCCATTTAAGGTGATTCAAGCACCGTTGGAAAGATCTTGTCGAGATCTATGCAATGGTTTTATTCACATTGGCATTTGAGACTATTGTTTTTTTAGCATTCTCGGATCCACCTTGATCAATTAGTTTGTTCTACTTATTTAAAAAGGTTTATTATGTTAGTTTTGCCTCTTTAGTTAAAAATTTAAAAATTGTTGACTATGTTGGTTTGTGTGTTTGCCCAAATTCTTTAAAAATGTTTAAGTATGGGGTTAGATTTTGAGAGAGAGAGTATAAGTTACTTCCTTTTGACTATTAATACAAACAATAAATGAACATAGCACATGATTTTGATGGAAAAAAGGAAAAAAGTAAAGTGTGCACATATAGGGAACTACCACAATCAAGAAAGTATACTACATACTATAAAACCCTACTAGTTGTTTAGCATGCCTAACAAAAAAATGCATATCAAAATTTCCAAATGGACATGGGACAAAATCATGAAATACATAACCCCATAAATCTATACAATCCTCTTGGAACCAAATTATAAAATCCATAAAGTTTGTCATTAATGTCCAAAAAGTGGAGTTCACACAATGATAAAACATAATTAGAAAGTTATTGGTATGAGAGCCACATTGGTAATGGGTCCTATTTTTCATTGAGGGTAGGCCCCAACCATCATTAGTAAACTTAGGATACAAGGATAGTGATCCCCCATCCATCACTGACTGCTAAAAATCCTTTGACAAATTTTCCTTTTTGAAATGGCAAGGTTAAACAAAAGTTTTAACTTTGGGGTCATGGTGGGGTGCTACCAAGACAGTTGTTGAGAAGTACTCTCACTTCTCATGAATAACTCAAGCCACTATTTGCACCGACCTACCTTTTCAGCATAGACTACCGAAATAGGGTAAGGGAGAAAAATAGGCAACCTCAGGATCCTTACTTGTGGTGAAAGGATCCCCACCCTAGTAATTTGACAATTGGTACAAATACATTATATCTAACTCCATCTTCTACGTATGTAGTGGAATCTACATGTAAAGGTCTGAATATATGATAGAACTATCAAACCAATTTCATTGACCATAGAGTCATTGTGTTTCTTCCAAATGAGAAACAACACTTCAACTTTGTTAAATTTCCATGAAACATGAATATAATGGTTAATAGTAATTTTCACTACAAGGGTGGCCTACAAGAATTGGGAGTAAGGAGAAAATGGCTAGAAAGTTTAATGACCCAACTCCAAAGTTGTTGCATAGACATCACCATGTGCTTGATATTTTCAAGGTGACCATGCAAAGGAAATTTGGGTTAGGGGATTCCAAGGTGAATCAATAGTTTCCAAATAATACACGATCAAATGAGCAAAGTCAAGTAATTTTGTAGAATTAATGTGTAGGTTCCATTACTTTCCAATATCTTGATAACCCATTTTACACCAAAGTCTTAGGCCTAAGTATGGGTTCTAATATTTTCAATACCCCCCAGTCTCTAAGAGTGGAAAAAAAGGAACCCCATGCCTCCCTCCACATTATACCAAAGAAAGATACAAATACATTCTCACACCACTAAAATGCACTAGCATACATAAGCAACCACAAAACATATCCTATGTGGATGGGCACCAAGAACTTGGTACACATTTAGAGTGTAGTAGAAAAGGAAATAATTTTTGTAGAAACATGTCAATTTTCTTTTCTACACATTGTATGTCCATGTCCCAGAACACTCTAGTAAAGGCTTGAAATGTTGTAGATCAAATAAACAAATAAGCATACAAAATACTCAATTATTAATACCACACTTATTTTTGTTTATAAGTAAGTACCCACGAGGATTTAAACTTGTGACCTTCCATTTACAACTTCTCATCTCAATTATTCATTACAATTGCTCTACCCATGTGGGATTGTAATACCACACTTAAAGAATAACAAAAAGTGAAATAATAACAATTCCACTTCAAGGTGGAAACCTCGTTTACACCTTATGATTACAAATAACTCTTAATAATACCTAAATCTATATCTCCTAGGTATATATAAGAGACATAGTACAATTACAAATAATGAACCAATAATGACAACAATAATATAACAATAGCATTGTAATGGCTCAAGACCTATGTGCTTAGCATGCCTTGCCCTTTCAAACAAGTTTTCCCCTTAATGCTTGAGTAGCTATGGATGAATTTGTATGAAGAAGTCATCCTTTGAAGTTGCAACTTTTATTGGTAGTTTTTCCGATTGATGAGGAATTTCATAATTGGTCTAGGCATGCTCTTCCACTTGGAAGATTCTTTTAGTTTTGTTTCTCCTACAAAGACAATTTTGTTTCTTCCCATAATGACGTTTCTCTTTCAAGGATTTATCCTCAAATAGTACTAAAATTAATACCATTTCGACTAATTCTTTGACCTAAAACAATGCTTTGTTGAAAAGTTTCAACAATTATTTAGATCGATGGTCGACCTATATTTCAAGTTCTTTTTCAACTTGAAAAAACTCAACCAACAATTATTTAGATGGATGTTTGATCTATATTTCTATTTCTATTTCAACTTGAAAAAATTCGACCATATTATTGACCTCAAATTCCACCTATTTTGGAAGTATGGATGACAAATCAGGTTGAAAATAAATGCCAAAAACTTTCGACCTTTCTTTGAGGCATAAAATAATAATTTTTTGTCTAATTTTAGTTAAAAATAAGGCTTACAATTATAATGCTCTATCAATAAAATTAAGAAGTTTTTTAATTGCAACTGATTCTACTTTCTAAAGGCTTGTTCTCTATATTTTTCTCACCATAACAAGCATAATCCATTGAAATTTGTGTGTTTGATTCAAGAAATCCAAAAGGAAAACTCCTAAAAAAATGCAAAAACTAATTCAAACTAATTGCAACTAATCCAAAAGGAATTGAATTCAAACTAATTGCCACGATCCAAGAACCCTTAGTGTTAGGATATTCCTATACTCCATCCTAGTCCCACTAGTATTTTGATCATTTACATTTTCATTCATGCATGCACTTTTAGGGTTTGCATATATCATTTAGGGTTTGCATGCATTCCAATCATCAGTCCCAACACCTAGCCCTCAGTTAGCTAGCCCCCGGAGCTTCCTTCCACTCAGTTTCAGCCCTCCTAGCCTGTCATGCGCCCTCCTTTCACCTACTGCATGAGAAGGGCGCCTTTCTCACCTACCAGTCCAGTTGTCATCAGTTTATACTCAGTTACACTTAGTTACACTCAATTACAGTTAGTTACACTCAGTTACACCTACCAGACTCAGTTTGACTGATTGATGATGTCAGAACCCGAAATTTCTGAAAAATTTAAAAATTTTATTCACAACAATAAATGTTAACTAGGTGTTTTTTTTTTTTTTTCTCTGATTTGTTTTAAATTCACTAACATACATAATCTGTTGAAAGACTCTGTCTTATTAAAAACTTTGATTTTGGTGATTGTAATTTATGACTGTTTTGTTTTGAGCCGCAAGGGAAGAGCTAGTCGTAGTTGACTGGCTTACTTAGCTTACGAGCTAATGCATATGTCGTCTTTTGTTTCTCAGGTACGCTAGTGAAGTAAGGATCACCGTTGGTTGATCTTGGTGAGCATCAATATTCCCTGTACTTAAAACTTAAAAGATCATCATGATATTTCTTATGCAGATAGTATCACCATGTTCTGCAATAGATTACACAGTCCAGTTATAATTATTGTTTTATGAATATTATGCTATGTTCCTGCTGTAACTTATCAATGGAACAATAGTTTGTATCATAAATTATCATCTACGTAAGGCGACATAGCACCAAGTGACTTGTTGTCATTTTAATACCTATGATTTACTGTTTTGTTCACGTAATAATAAACGTAAGTGAAAGGGTGACGCCTCTAGCATTATTCCCTTATATTCGACTATACTGCAATGTTCAATGTCTACTTTAAAGTTTATATTCTGTTACATGACTGTGCATGGATTTTAACTACCTTCACGATGTGAACCTGTAGATGAAACTCTATTTCAATCATCTTAATAATAGAGATTTATTATTCAAAAATTGTTTACTGTTACAATAGTATTGGTAGCAAACACGATGAGTGTGTATGATAGCAATTGTGTATAATTGTCAAATAGATATGGTAACATTTCCAGGTGTTAAGTAACACGGTATTTTCATTTGAGATTGACTACATTACTGCTTACATAATCATGGAATGTATTATGCTCATGGCATAAATCTAGGATTGATTTTAATATATATAAATATCATGTAACCTAATGTTTTTGCCACATCATGTTGTCCCCATACGATGGCAAGCTTTATAATACCTATAGTGTATAGGTTATATTCATCATACTTGGTCACGAAACTTTATGGTTGAAGTTGACCTTACCTCCTTTATATGGTTGTAGGGTTTATACATAGCACGTAACTTGGTATTCCATGAAGGTTCGATTGCAAGCATACACTATATGCTAAATGATTGTATATCATATGTTGTCTTTTACATTTGACTTACTTATGTAATGATTTTGGATTCGATGTGCAATGATTTGGGTTGCAGTTTGAACTATATAGTCTCGACCCATACTACGTTGATATATTTGGGGGCTACGTGGTTGATTCTCCTCCATGCGGTTGGCAATATATAAAATGTTGATCGAAACCCTACCAGGTTGTTGTATTTGCCTTCGGGCTCGGGTCCTGAGAATGAAACCCTCCCTGTCTGAGTTTTTGTAATGAGAGCACTGTAACTGAGTGCAACGTGTTGGGGTCTGGTCTCGTGGGTTTCATTCTGAAGTAGAATACCTCCTCGGCTCTGTTGATAGATTTGGCTACGGTTTCCTTATTTTGTGGTCTCGTTGCTCCGTCATTGTGTAAAACCAGCTACTTACAGTCCTTCACTTCGCTGGTGTGGATAGGAGACAGGGTTTTGCTACTGTCTTTAAGTTATGTGAGAGGTGATGCATTTGGGTTTTGGGTGTGCTTCAAGTCTGGTTCCATGCCAGCGTGAGGGTTTCGTCTGGAACTATTACCTTGTCTCAGCTGTCAAGGAATGTTATGTAGGTTTTGTTTATTTACCTATCTGACGAAGATGATGGGGTTTCTATATTTATTCAGCCTGTGGCTACCGGTTGTCCACTGTTACTTTCCTCCATGTCTCGGTAAGACGCACCACATTTTTACAGTTTTTAAGTTTTATAATCATTCATTAGATTTACGTTTTTGTTTCTATTCTTTGCACTTAAATGGTGACTAAAATCCTCGGCATTCGTCAATGTGCAGGTCACGCGGCTCTTGAAGGTGTACATGGCTTTATCATTCACGCAGGCTCCTCCGGGTAAGCCTGGTTATCCACGGCTGTCTCCTTCCTTTGCTGGTTTTGTGGCTAGGGTTGTGTCAAGGAGGAAAACTCCTGTATAGTGAAGTCGTTTGACAACTTGCAATTCATAGTTGCAGTCATATGTATGGAGTTGTTTTGGTTTGAAATGAAAGGGGTTTTGAAACCCTGTTAAGTGTATGGAGAGCCATTCACGGCCACGCCCATATGAGGCCAGGGTTTCGGCTATGGTTTCTATAATGGCTAAGCATAGGATTTAAACCTCGCTGTATAAGATTTATATTTTTAATATATATTATTGGGTCTGTTATGACCGTGTTTCGTTTTCATGTTTTGTTAAAAAAATATAGAATGTATTTGAAAATGAAGATAAAAAGGGTACTTCGGTACCTGTAATGGAGGATAACTCGGTTTATAAATGAAACCCTAACCTGTCTCTATGTGTTTTCTTCAATTTGAAAAGTTAAATGAGAGATGATGACTGTTCCTCGATTGTGACTGTAATAATTGAAAACTTGGGGTTATTCTGGCGAATTTGGGGTGTTTGTTTTATGTTCAAAGCATCAGTATGGTATTGTTACTCGATGGCGACTGGGATTGAATTATAATATTATTTATTTTGTTTCTTGTATTGTTGTTAAATGAAACTGTATGTAGAATAAAATACACTTAGAACTAAGTATAAAGATACTGTAAGTTATGGCTGCCATATAAGGCATTCCTTTCATTTGTTTTTCAGTCTGTCGAAAGGAATAATGGAAGGCTACGGCCGTGTATGGTTTTGGAAATACTTTAAGGGAGACATTTATTCCGAGTAATTAAAATTACTGTGTATAATTTAAGATGGTGGTAACAGCCATTGATGACTGTGTTAGTCGACAGTTTCTCTGTTGTATTAATATGTTTGTATTGTTTAAAAACAACTCTGTTATTTCTATTATATTGACATGGCTACTGTGTTCTGATACTAGAAAGAAAGAAAATAATAATCTACAGTTTCTATATGCTTGTACTTGCCTACTGTGTAGAAGATTTTAAGATTATG
The DNA here is from genome assembly GCA_027924585.1 of Larix kaempferi. Taxonomy (NCBI): domain Eukaryota; kingdom Viridiplantae; phylum Streptophyta; class Pinopsida; order Pinales; family Pinaceae; genus Larix; species Larix kaempferi. The sequence goes on along the minus strand of BSBM01000717.1, from coordinate 5,414,041 downwards.
TGAAGGCTTGTAACAATAAAATATTGTTACAGTCACTTCTTTAGTTAGTCAATAACTGCCAACATGTTCTGAGTATAAATAATATATAATGAGATGAGCTTTGTTCATCTGTTAAATCGATATAAGAAAAACCCGTAACTTAAAGTTTACTAAAATATACAATACATTTATATATACAGATAGTTTATTCTAGTAGGAAATTTCTCAAGGTAAACACTAAGGTTTGTCTAGATTTGTTCTTATGATTGTTTAATAGCTCTAATTCTGATTTATCTATCGTCTAATAATTCTGTCTGTTATTTAAACTATTAACAGAAATTCTAGCAAGTGCATAAACATGGTATTTGTTAACTGTAGCTGTAACAATTAGATTCTGTATAAGATAAATACTTTATATAAATAAAAATAGGAAGTTTCTACAACATCTGCATTCTGAAATTTATACCAAAGGAACATACAGAAATGATTTACTGAAGTTGAATACCATCAAACAGTAGTTGTACTAGTCTATCTCATAGGAAAATTAAATAAACCAACAACAGGAAGAGTGGCAGAACCTGTAGATGGTAGACAATAACAGCAATGGGAGACTGTTCCTCCCTACCAATTCCTGGAGAGTGCCCAGACAGCACTTCTCAGGACCCCCGAGCTTGCTCTGGTCTAACTGGCTGGAATCTAAGTACGGCCAATAATTCCCTCAGCCAAAACAGCTATACTGGAACCAAGTTACTGCAACTTCCTGCTCAAAAACACTTCCTTACTGTTTTCCCACTTCCTCAATGGGACTCCTGAATAGCATTCACCTGAATGTATTCTCCCTCTAGAACAAATGCTGAACCCCCAGCTCAGTTCATTGAGTAGTATTTAAAAGATTGCCTAGGTCTTAGTTGGGCTAACTGTCATTAATGAGCCACCTGCTCAGATTCCACTTTCTTGGGGAATCATGACCCCAAAATATAGGGAAGTTGCCACCTGCAACTCAGGAAGTGTTTGAGGATGCTGCCACTTGTCTTTTGTCCTTCCACCTAATTCCATCCACCAGTTAGACCAGTAACCTCTTTTAACAGCTCTCCCATGCTGTTGTCTCCATAATTTATTTATTAATAATAATTATTCAGAATTTACATTCCATTTCTGGAGACTCTGCTGAGTCATCCATTCCTACTTAGCATTAAATTTAACATAATGTTCTCAGGAATATTAAAAATAATTACATTATTTTAATAAAATTGGGGTATGTGACATACACACCCCCTTAAAATGTAACATCGTCCTCGATGTTACTTATTCTTCTTCTTCAGCTACCTGCTGGAATAGATGGGGATATGCTTCCCGCATCTTACTTTCCAGCTCCCAGGTAGATTCTTCAGGACTAAGGTGCTTCCATTGCACCTTCACTTGTCCAATTATCCGGTTCCGTAGAGTAATTTCCCTCCTCCCGAGGATACAATCCGGTTCTACCAGAACTTCCCCTTCTGGTTCTACCTGTACAATGTTCCAATCAATAACATGAGTAGCATCATGAACATACTTTTTCAAAACAGAGATATGAAAAACATTGTGTACTTTTAAATTTGGCGGTAATGCTAACTGATAAGCAACTTGACCAATTCTAGCTAAAATTTCAAATGGACCACAGTAACGTGGTGCTAATTTTGCACAACTTCCTAATCTTAGGGAGCTTTTCTTTGGTCTTACCTTGATGAACACATGTTCACCTACCTGGAACTCTTTAGGAGTTCTTTTCAAGTCTGCTTGACTCTTTTGCCGATCCTGGGCAATCTTCAAGTTTCCTTGCACTTGTTTCACAATCTGTTCCATTTCTTTCAATAAATCAGGTCCTAACACTAATCTATCTACTGGATTACTCCAAGAGATAGGAGTGTTGCATTTTCGTCCATACAAAACCTCAAAAGGACTAAACTTAGCTGATGATTGATAGCTGTTATTGTATGCAAATTCAGCTAAGTGTAAATAATCCTCCCACTTACCTGGTTGATCTTTAACATACATCCTTAACAGATCTTCTAATATTTGATTAACTCGTTCTGTTTGTCCGTCCGTCTGAGGATGGAAAGAGGTGCTGAAATTCAAAGTGGTGTTTAATCCTTTGAACAAGGATCTCCAAAAATTTCCTGTGAATTTAGGATCCCTGTCTGATATAATGACTTTTGGAATACCGTGTAACCGAAAAATCTGTTTTAGAAAGATATCTGCTATGTTTGCAGCCTTGTATGTGGTTTTAACAGGAATAAAATGTGCTGATTTACTTAATTTGTCTACCACTACCATAATTGAATCATTCTGATGTTGGTTTTTGGGTAAACCCGTAATGAAATCCAGGCTGATTATTTCCCATTTCCAGCTAGGAATAGGTAAAGGTTGCAGCAATCCAGCTGGATGTTGATGTTCTGTTTTTACTTGTTGGCAGTCCAAACACTTAGCTAAATATTCAGCAGTTTCAGATTTCATGTTAGGCCAAAAATATTCTTTTCTCAGCATAGTGATAGTCTTTTGATAGCCAGGATGCCCGGAGTAAGGGTTTTTATGTATTTCGTCTAAAATTAACAGCTTAACTGTAGGTGCATTAGGGATATACAGCCTGTCCTTAAACAGCAAAAATCCGTTTTCGTTTAAACTATACCCTTTTATCAAACTTTCTGTGGGCTGTTCTTTGGCTGTAATTTGTAAGTGTTGATAATTTTCATCTAATTTTATCCCTTCAGCCAGCTGTTCATTTAAATCAGAGGTATAAGTGCTGCTAGCTGATATAAAATTTAGTTTTGCATTCCTGCTCAAGGAATCAGCCACCTTATTTTCCTTCCCTTTTATGTGTTGGATTTCAAAATCGTACTCACTTAGGAATGCCAGCCACCTGGCTTGTCTTGCATTTAAATTTGGCTGGTCTAAAAGGTATTTCAGACCTTTATTATCTGTTAGTAAGGTAAATTTTCTGCCTATAAGGTGATGTCGCCACATCTTTAAAGCATGAATTACAGCAGCTAATTCTAGGTCATAAGTGGCATAATTCTTTTCATGGATTTTCAGCTTCCTAGATTCGTAGGCAATGACATGTCCTTCTTGAGTCAGCACTCCGCCTAAACCATCATTACAAGCGTCGGTGCAAACTATGAAGTCTTTATTTGGGTCCGCTATTCTAAGAATAGGTGCAGTTGTCAATAAGGTCTTAAGTTTCTTGAAACTTTCTTCACATTTCGCATTCCAATCAAACTTCTTACCTTTCTTCTGCAAAGAAGTGATTGGATTGGCTATTTTTGAAAAGCCTTCAATAAACCTCCGGTAGTAACCGGTAATTCCCATGAAAGATCTAACGTCCGTCACATCTTTAGGTACTGGCCATTCTTCAATCGCCCGAATCTTCTCGGGATCTACTGAAATCCCTTCCTTAGTGACTACATGTCCTAAGTACTGGATTTCATCTTTGAAGAAGTCACATTTACTAAATTTCGCAAAAAGTTGTTGTTCTCTCAGTTCTTGTAAAACGATACGTAAGTGTTCCTTATGCTCCTCCTCGCTCTTAGAATAGACTAAAATGTCGTCGATAAATACAACAACAAATTTATCTAAGTACTTGTGCATTATGTTGTTCATTAAGCACATGAAAACAGCTGGGGCATTCGTAAGTCCAAAGGGCATTACGACAAATTCGTAATGTCCGTATCTTGTTCTAAAGGCTGTTTTGAAAATGTCTTCTTCTTTAATTCTTACCTGATGATAACCCGATCTCAGATCGATCTTAGAGAATACCGTAGCGCCACGTAGTTGATCAAACAGATCATCAATACGAGGTAACGGATACCTGTTTTTGATCGTCATCTTGTTTAGTTGACGATAATCTATGCAAAGTCGCATAGTTCCGTCCTTCTTTTTAACGAAAATTACTGGTGCTCCCCAAGGGGATACGCTGGGTCGGATATAGTTCTTATCTATTAACTCCTTCAACTGAGTTTTCAACTCGTTAAGCTCCAAAATATTCATACGATACGGGGCTTTTGAATTAGGAACAGCACCTGGTACCAGCTCAATGGTAAAGTCAAGCTCTCTCTTGGGAGGCAATTCTGGGATTTCCTCAGGAAAAACGTCAATAAATTCATTGATGACAGGAATGTTCTCTACTGTTTTCTGGTTGTTCTCAGATTTATCGGTCTCGTCTGTAATAGTTACAGCATAGGTCTTGCACCCTTTCCTGACTGCTCTTTTAAGTTGTAAGGCAGAAATCTGCCTAACTACTGTTTTCCTAGGGATACCTCTAACAGTTACTGGCTGTCCACTACTGTTTATACATCTAAAAGTTTTGTCAAAACAGTTTAAAACGACCTTATGTTGTTCCAACCAGTCCATTCCGATAAGTATGTCATAAGAGCCAAGTGGTAAAATGTTCAGTTTAACTGTAGTTCTAAAATCAGTCATGTTTAAGATGCATTCTTTTACATAGCAGTTTACTTTCTTCTTAGCCCCAGTAGCTAATTGTACAGACCAAGAATTATCAAACCTTTCAACAGTCAAATTACATTTTTCTACCAGTTGAGGTGAAATATAACTAAGACTAGCACCTGGATCTATTAATATAGTAACTGGGGTTTTGTTAATCATACCTCCTACTTCCACCATGGAAGTTTGATAGTCAGCCTGACGATTTTCCAATGCTGCATTTATTCTGGGCATAGTTCCGGCAAAATCTCCCACCGTCATTTCGTCTTGAACAGTATGAATATTGCTGACTTGTTTCTTTCTGTTTGGGCAGACTGAAGCATAATGTGGCCCATTACACTCCCAGCACTTGACAGGTTCTTTTCGCTCAAAATTTTTGGTGTGGTTTCCATGGTTATTAGGAGTCTCTTTGCTGTTTTTGTAATTGTTTGAATGGCTGACAGCTCCATTTTTGTTTCCTTGGAAACTTTTACTGTTAAAGTAATTCCCGTTTTTGCCATTCTTGAAACTTTTATGGGGAACAAATTCCTTTTTCTTGTACTCGATCAGATTGCTGTTCTTTTTGGCTTTCCAGCTGGCTATCCCCTCTTTCTTTTTATTCTGTTCGTAACAGAAATTTGCCTTGCGCATAGCTTCTTCCAGTGTTTTGGGGTTGTCATATTCAATTCTGTCCTTGATATGATAGGGCAGGCAACTAAGAAACCGCTGTATTTTTGGTTTCTCTTCGACAAAATACGGTACATAACGCAACAGACTTCAAAATTTACTGTTTAAGTCCTTCATCGTCATAGATCCGAGTTTTAGTTCATAAAATTCCTTAGCCCTTTCTTCATAATACTGCTCGGACAGGAATTTCTTCTTGAAATACCTTTTAAAGGTACTCCAATTAACTTCTCTTTCTTTGATCCCTTTGACCCTTTTCAGGTCTTGCCACCATATATCCGCCTTTCCCGAGAGGTTGTAGATGGCCATTCTTGCCTTTAGCTGATTTGAGTAGTTATAGATCTGAAAATATTTTCTCATCCCGGATAACCAGGATTCTGCCTCTTCTCCAGTTTCAGCTTCTCCATTGAAAGTTGGGGGCTTTATCTTTTTAAACTCCCCGGAAATATCCTCATAAGGCCTGTACTTTTTCCTTCGGTTGTGCATCTCAGCTTCACTGCTGTCACTGCTAGTGTGATAACTGGGTTGTCCCTTTCTTTCTTCAGATGAGGAACTGCTGTCAGATTTAGTTGGTTTTGTCCTTTTTGACCCTCTTGGATGACTAACTTCTTCTGAGTCAGCGGGTTTGCTCCTTCCGTCAGTCTGAAATTTTTCCATCAATAGCTGATTTAGTTGTTCCTGAGTCTTTAGAATTCTTTCATTATCCTTCTTAACTGTTTCCATTTCTGTCTTTAATCCTCTTATAGTCTGCATCAGTTCAGTGGTGTGAGCAATTTCTTCTTCTGTCTCCAGTTCTTTTGACATCTGTCTTGTCACGGCTTTGGGAGATTCCTCCTCAGTATATTCTCCCAGTTTTTCCATATCTGTCTGTAAAATTCAGAAAAGAGAATTTTTCTGTTCTGTAGATGAAACCGAAATATATGTTAGTATTTTATAAATAAAACAAAATCTTCTTTTATGATCGCTGTTTGCGGAAGTTTAGTGGAGTCACATCCAGGCCTAGTGTCTGAAACTGAGCTCTGATACCACATGTCAGAACCCGAAATTTCTGAAAAATTTAAAAATTTTATTCACAACAATAAATGTTAACTAGGTGTTTTTTTTTTTTTTTCTCTGATTTGTTTTAAATTCACTAACATACATAATCTGTTGAAAGACTCTGTCTTATTAAAAACTTTGATTTTGGTGATTGTAATTTATGACTGTTTTGTTTTGAGCCGCAAGGGAAGAGCTAGTCGTAGTTGACTGGCTTACTTAGCTTACGAGCTAATGCATATGTCGTCTTTTGTTTCTCAGGTACGCCAGTGAAGTAAGGATCACCGTTGGTTGATCTTGGTGAGCATCAATATTCCCTGTACTTAAAACTTAAAAGATCATCATGATATTTCTTATGCAGATAGTATCACCATGTTCTGCAATAGATTACACAGTCCAGTTATAATTATTGTTTTATGAATATTATGCTATGTTCCTGCTGTAACTTATCAATGGAACAATAGTTTGTATCATAAATTATCATCTACGTAAGGCGACATAGCACCAAGTGACTTGTTGTCATTTTAATACCTATGATTTACTGTTTTGTTCACGTAATAATAAACGTAAGTGAAAGGGTGACGCCTCTAGCATTATTCCCTTATATTCGACTATACTGCAATGTTCAATGTCTACTTTAAAGTTTATATTCTGTTACATGACTGTGCATGGATTTTAACTACCTTCACGATGTGAACCTGTAGATGAAACTCTATTTCAATCATCTTAATAATAGAGATTTATTATTCAAAAATTGTTTACTGTTACAATAGTATTGGTAGCAAACACGATGAGTGTGTATGATAGCAATTGTGTATAATTGTCAAATAGATATGGTAACATTTCCAGGTGTTAAGTAACACGGTATTTTCATTTGAGATTGACTACATTACTGCTTACATAATCATGGAATGTATTATGCTCATGGCATAAATCTAGGATTGATTTTAATATATATAAATATCATGTAACCTAATGTTTTTGCCACATCATGTTGTCCCCATACGATGGCAAGCTTTATAATACCTATAGTGTATAGGTTATATTCATCATACTTGGTCACGAAACTTTATGGTTGAAGTTGACCTTACCTCCTTTATATGGTTGTAGGGTTTATACATAGCACGTACCTTGGTATTCCATGAAGGTTCGATTGCAAGCATACATTATATGCTAAATGATTGTATATCATATGTTGTCTTTTACATTTGACTTACTTATGTAATGATTTTGGATTCGATGTGCAATGATTTGGGTTGCAGTTTGAACTATATAGTCTCGACCCATACTACGTTGATATATTTGGGGGCTACGTGGTTGATTCTCCTCCATGCGGTTGGCAATATATAAAATGTTGATCGAAACCCTACCAGGTTGTTGTATTTGCCTTCGGGCTCGGGTCCTGAGAATGAAACCCTCCCTGTCTGAGTTTTTGTAATGAGAGCACTGTAACTGAGTGCAACGTGTTGGGGTCTGGTCTCGTGGGTTTCATTCTGAAGTAGAATACCTCCTCGGCTCTGTTGATAGATTTGGCTACGGTTTCCTTATTTTGTGGTCTCGTTGCTCCGTCATTGTGTAAAACCAGCTACTTACAGTCCTTCACTTCGCTGGTGTGGATAGGAGACAGGGTTTTGCTACTGTCTTTAAGTTATGTGAGAGGTGATGCATTTGGGTTTTGGGTGTGCTTCAAGTCTGGTTCCATGCCAGCGTGAGGGTTTCGTCTGGAACTATTACCTTGTCTCAGCTGTCAAGGAATGTTATGTAGGTTTTGTTTATTTACCTATCTGACGAAGATGATGGGGTTTCTATATTTATTCAGCCTGTGGCTACCGGTTGTCCACTGTTACTTTCCTCCATGTCTCGGTAAGACGCACCACATTTTTACAGTTTTTAAGTTTTATAATCATTCATTAGATTTACGTTTTTGTTTCTATTCTCTGCACTTAAATGGTGACTAAAATCCTCGGCATTCGTCAATGTGCAGGTCACGCGGCTCTTGAAGGTGTACATGGCTTTATCATTCACGCAGGCTCCTCCGGGTAAGCCTGGTTATCCACGGCTGTCTCCTTCCTTTGCTGGTTTTGTGGCTAGGGTTGTGTCAAGGAGGAAAACTCCTGTATAGTGAAGTCGTTTGACAACTTGCAATTCATAGTTGCAGTCATATGTATGGAGTTGTTTTGGTTTGAAATGAAAGGGGTTTTGAAACCCTGTTAAGTGTATGGAGAGCCATTCACGGCCACGCCCATATGAGGCCAGGTTTTCGGCTATGGTTTCTATAATGGCTAAGCATAGGATTTAAACCTCGCTGTATAAGATTTATATTTTTAATATATATTATTGGGTCTGTTATGACCGTGTTTCGTTTTCATGTTTTGTTAAAAAAATATAGAATGTATTTGAAAATGAAGATAAAAAGGGTACTTCGGTACCTGTAATGGAGGATAACTCGGTTTATAAATGAAACCCTAACCTGTCTCTATGTGTTTTCTTCAATTTGAAAAGTTAAATGAGAGATGATGACTGTTCCTCGATTGTGACTGTAATAATTGAAAACTTGGGGTTATTCTGGCGAATTTGGGGTGTTTGTTTTATGTTCAAAGCATCAGTATGGTATTGTTACTCGATGGCGACTGGGATTGAATTATAATATTATTTATTTTGTTTCTTGTATTGTTGTTAAATGAAACTGTATGTAGAATAAAATACACTTAGAACTAAGTATAAAGATACTGTAAGTTATGGCTGCCATATAAGGCATTCCTTTCATTTGTTTTTCAGTCTGTCGAAAGGAATAATGGAAGGATACGGCCGTGTATGGTTTTGGAAATACTTTAAGGGAGACATTTATTCCGAGTAATTAAAATTACTGTGTATAATTTAAGATGGTGGTAACAGCCATTGATGACTGTGTTAGTCGACAGTTTCTCTGTTGTATTAATATGTTTGTATTGTTTAAAAACAACTCTGTTATTTCTATTATATTGACATGGCTACTGTGTTCTGATACTAGAAAGAAAGAAAATAATAATCTACAGTTTCTATATGCTTGTACTTGCCTACTGTGTAGAAGATTTTAAGATTATGTGAAGGCTTGTAACAATAAAATATTGTTACAGTCACTTCTTTAGTTAGTCAATAACTGCCAACATGTTCTGAGTATAAATAATATATAATGAGATGAGCTTTGTTCATCTGTTAAATCGATATAAGAAAAACCCGTAACTTAAAGTTTACTAAAATATACAATACATTTATATATACAGATAGTTTATTCTAGTAGGAAATTTCTCAAGGTAAACACTAAGGTTTGTCTAGATTTGTTCTTATGATTGTTTAATAGCTCTAATTCTGATTTATCTATCGTCTAATAATTCTGTCTGTTATTTAAACTATTAACAGAAATTCTAGCAGGTGCATAAACATGGTATTTGTTAACTGTAGCTGTAACAATTAGATTCTGTATAAGATAAATACTTTATATAAATAAAAATAGGAAGTTTCTACAACATCTGCATTCTGAAATTTATACCAAAGGAACATACAGAAATGATTTACTGAAGTTGAATACCATCAAACAGTAGTTGTACTAGTCTATCTCATAGGAAAATTAAATAAACCAACAACAGGAAGAGTGGCAGAACCTGTAGATGGTAGACAATAACAGCAATGGGAGACTGTTCCTCCCTACCAATTCCTGGAGAGTGCCCAGACAGCACTTCTCAGGACCCCCGAGCTTGCTCTGGTCTAACTGGCTGGAATCTAAGTACGGCCAATAATTCCCTCAGCCAAAACAGCTATACTGGAACCAAGTTACTGCAACTTCCTGCTCAAAAACACTTCCTTACTGTTTTCCCACTTCCTCAATGGGACTCCTGAATAGCATTCACCTGAATGTATTCTCCCTCTAGAACAAATGCTGAACCCCCAGCTCAGTTCATTGAGTAGTATTTAAAAGATTGCCTAGGTCTTAGTTGGGCTAACTGTCATTAATGAGCCACCTGCTCAGATTCCACTTTCTTGGGGAATCATGACCCCAAAATATAGGGAAGTTGCCACCTGCAACTCAGGAAGTGTTTGAGGATGCTGCCACTTGTCTTTTGTCCTTCCACCTAATTCCATCCACCAGTTAGACCAGTAACCTCTTTTAACAGCTCTCCCATGCTGTTGTCTCCATAATTTATTTATTAATAATAATTATTCAGAATTTACATTCCATTTCTGGAGACTCTGCTGAGTCATCCATTCCTACTTAGCATTAAATTTAACATAATGTTCTCAGGAATATTAAAAATAATTACATTATTTTAATAAAATTGGGGTATGTGACATACACACCCCCTTAAAATGTAACATCGTCCTCGATGTTACTTATTCTTCTTCTTCAGCTACCTGCTGGAATAGATGGGGATATGCTTCCCGCATCTTACTTTCCAGCTCCCAGGTAGATTCTTCAGGACTAAGGTGCTTCCATTGCACCTTCACTTGTCCAATTATCCGGTTCCGTAGAGTAATTTCCCTCCTCCCGAGGATACAATCCGGTTCTACCAGAACTTCCCCTTCTGGTTCTACCTATACAATGTTCCAATCAATAACATGAGTAGCATCATGAACATACTTTTTCAAAACAGAGATATGAAAAACATTGTGTACTTTTAAATTTGGCGGTAATGCTAACTGATAAGCAACTTGACCAATTCTAGCTAAAATTTCAAATGGACCACAGTAACGTGGTGCTAATTTTGCACAACTTCCTAATCTTAGGGAGCTTTTCTTTGGTCTTACCTTGATGAACACATGTTCACCTACCTGGAACTCTTTAGGAGTTCTTTTCAAGTCTGCTTGACTCTTTTGCCGATCCTGGGCAATCTTCAAGTTTCCCTGCACTTGTTTCACAATCTGTTCCATTTCTTTCAATAAATCAGGTCCTAACACTAATCTATCTACTGGATTACTCCAAGAGATAGGAGTGTTGCATTTTCGTCCATACAAAACCTCAAAAGGACTAAACTTAGCTGATGATTGATAGCTGTTATTGTATGCAAATTCAGCTAAGTGTAAATAATCCTCCCACTTACCTGGTTGATCTTTAACATACATCCTTAACAGATCTTCTAATATTTGATTAACTCGTTCTGTTTGTCCGTCCGTCTGAGGATGGAAAGAGGTGCTGAAATTCAAAGTGGTGTTTAATCCTTTGAACAAGGATCTCCAAAAATTTCCTGTGAATTTAGGATCCCTGTCTGATATAATGACTTTTGGAATACCGTGTAACCGAAAAATCTGTTTTAGAAAGATATCTGCTATGTTTGCAGCCTTGTATGTGGTTTTAACAGGAATAAAATGTGCTGATTTACTTAATTTGTCTACCACTACCATAATTGAATCATTCTGATGTTGGTTTTTGGGTAAACCCGTAATGAAATCCAGGCTGATTATTTCCCATTTCCAGCTAGGAATAGGTAAAGGTTGCAGCAATCCAGCTGGATGTTGATGTTCTGTTTTTACTTGTTGGCAGTCCAAACACTTAGCTAAATATTCAGCAGTTTCAGATTTCATGTTAGGCCAAAAATATTCTTTTCTCAGCATAGTGATAGTCTTTTGATAGCCAGGATGCCCGGAGTAAGGGGTTTTATGTATTTCGTCTAAAATTAACAGCTTAACTGTAGGTGCATTAGGGATATACAGCCTGTCCTTAAACAGCAAAAATCCGTTTTCGTTTAAACTATACCCTTTTATCAAACTTTCTGTGGGCTGTTCTTTGGCTGTAATTTGTAAGTGTTGATAATTTTCATCTAATTTTATCCCTTCAGCCAGCTGTTCATTTAAATCAGAGGTATAAGTGCTGCTAGCTGATATAAAATTTAGTTTTGCATTCCTGCTCAAGGAATCAGCCACCTTATTTTCCTTCCCTTTTATGTGTTGGATTTCAAAATCGTACTCACTTAGGAATGCCAGCCACCTGGCTTGTCTTGCATTTAAATTTGGCTGGTCTAAAAGGTATTTCAGACCTTTATTATCTGTTAGTAAGGTAAATTTTCTGCCTATAAGGTGATGTCGCCACATCTTTAAAGCATGAATTACAGCAGCTAATTCTAGGTCATAAGTGGCATAATTCTTTTCATGGATTTTCAGCTTCCTAGATTCGTAGGCAATGACATGTCCTTCTTGAGTCAGCACTCCGCCTAAACCATCATTACAAGCGTCGGTGCAAACTATGAAGTCTTTATTTGGGTCCGCTATTCTAAGAATAGGTGCAGTTGTCAATAAGGTCTTAAGTTTCTTGAAACTTTCTTCACATTTCGCATTCCAATCAAACTTCTTACCTTTCTTCTGCAAAGAAGTGATTGGATTGGCTATTTTTGAAAAGCCTTCAATAAACCTCCGGTAGTAACCGGTAATTCCCATGAAAGATCTAACGTCTGTCACATCTTTAGGTACTGGCCATTCTTCAATCGCCCGAATCTTCTTGGGATCTACTGAAATCCCTTCCTTAGTGACTACATGTCCTAAGTACTGGATTTCATCTTTGAAGAAGTCACATTTACTAAATTTCGCAAAAAGTTGTTGTTCTCTCAGTTCTTGTAAAACGATACGTAAGTGTTCCTTATGCTCCTCCTCGCTCTTAGAATAGACTAAAATGTCGTCGATAAATACAACAACAAATTTATCTAAGTACTTGTGCATTATGTTGTTCATTAAGCACATGAAAACAGCTGGGGCATTCGTAAGTCCAAAGGGAATTACGACAAATTCGTAATGTCCGTATCTTGTTCTAAAGGCTGTTTTGAAAATGTCTTCTTCTTTAATTCTTACCTGATGATAACCCGATCTCAGATCGATCTTAGAGAATACCGTAGCGCCACGTAGTTGATCAAACAGATCATCAATACGAGGTAACGGATACCTGTTTTTGATCGTCATCTTGTTTAGTTGACGATAATCTATGCAAAGTCGCATAGTTCCGTCCTTCTTTTTAACGAAAATTACTGGTGCTCCCCAAGGGGATACGCTGGGTCGGATATAGTTCTTATCTATTAACTCCTTCAACTGAGTTTTCAACTCGTTAAGCTCCAAAATATTCATACGATACGGGGCTTTTGAATTAGGAACAGCACCTGGTACCAGCTCAATGGTAAAGTCAAGCTCTCTCTTGGGAGGCAATTCTGGGATTTCCTCAGGAAAAACGTCAATAAATTCATTGATGACAGGAATGTTCTCTACTGTTTTCTGGTTGTTCTCAGATTTATCGGTCTCGTCTGTAATAGTTACAGCATAGGTCTTGCACCCTTTCCTGACTGCTCTTTTAAGTTGTAAGGCAGAAATCTGCCTAACTACTGTTTTCCTAGGGATACCTCTAACAGTTACTGGCTGTCCACTACTGTTTATACATCTAAAAGTTTTGTCAAAACAGTTTAAAACGACCCTATGTTGTTCCAACCAGTCCATTCCGATAAGTATGTCATAAGAGCCAAGTGGTAAAATGTTCAGTTTAACTGTAGTTCTAAAATCAGTCATGTTTAAGATGCATTCTTTTACATAGCAGTTTACTTTCTTCTTAGCCCCAGTATCTAATTGTACAGACCAAGAATTATCAAACCTTTCAACAGTCAAATTACATTTTTCTACCAGTTGAGGTGAAATATAACTAAGACTAGCACCTGGATCTATTAATATAGTAACTGGGGTTTTGTTAATCATACCTCCTACTTCCACCATGGAAGTTTGATAGTCAGCCTGACGATTTTCCAATGCTGCATTTATTCTGGGCATAGTTCCGGCAAAATCTCCCACCGTCATTTCGTCTTGAACAGTATGAATATTGCTGACTTGTTTCTTTCTGTTTGGGCAGACTGAAGCATAATGTGGCCCATTACACTCCCAGCACTTGACAGGTTCTTTTCGCTCAAAATTTTTGGTGTGGTTTCCATGGTTATTAGGAGTCTCTTTGCTGTTTTTGTAATTGTTTGAATGGCTGACAGCTCCATTTTTGTTTCCTTGGAAACTTTTACTGTTAAAGTAATTCCCGTTTTTGCCATTCTTGAAACTTTTATGGGGAACAAATTCCTTTTTCTTGTACTCGATCAGATTGCTGTTCTTTTTGGCTTTCCAGCTGGCTATCCCCTCTTTCTTTTTATTCTGTTCGTAACAGAAATTTGCCTTGCGCATAGCTTCTTCCAGTGTTTTGGGGTTGTCATATTCAATTCTGTCCTTGATATGATAGGGCAGGCAACTAAGAAACCGCTGTATTTTTGGTTTCTCTTCGACAAAATACGGTACATAACGCAACAGACTTCAAAATTTACTGTTTAAGTCCTTCATCGTCATAGATCCGAGTTTTAGTTCATAAAATTCCTTAGCCCTTTCTTCATAATACTGCTCGGACAGGAATTTCTTCTTGAAATACCTTTTAAAGGTACTCCAATTAACTTCTCTTTCTTTGATCCCTTTGACCCTTTTCAGGTCTTGCCACCATATATCCGCCTTTCCCGAGAGGTTGTAGATGGCCATTCTTGCCTTTAGCTGATTTGAGTAGTTATAGATCTGAAAATATTTTCTCATCCCGGATAACCAGGATTCTGCCTCTTCTCCAGTTTCAGCTTCTCCATTGAAAGTTGGGGGCTTTATCTTTTTAAACTCCCCGGAAATCTCCTCATAAGGCCTGTACTTTTTCCTTCGATTGTGCATCTCAGCTTCACTGCTGTCACTGCTAGTGTGATAACTGGGTTGTCCCTTTCTTTCTTCAGATGAGGAACTGCTGTCAGATTTAGTTGGTTTTGTCCTTTTTGACCCTCTTGGATGACTAACTTCTTCTGAGTCAGCGGGTTTGATCCTTCCGTCAGTCTGAAATTTTTCCATCAATAGCTGATTTAGTTGTTCCTGAGTCTTTAGAATTCTTTCATTATCCTTCTTAACTGTTTCCATTTCTGTCTTTAATCCTCTTATAGTCTGCATCAGTTCAGTGGTGTGAGCAATTTCTTCTTCTGTCTCCAGTTCTTTTGACATCTGTCTTGTCACGGCTTTGGGAGATTCCTCCTCAGTATATTCTCCCAGTTTTTCCATATCTGTCTGTAAAATTCAGAAAAGAGAATTTTTCTGTTCTGTAGATGAAACCGAAATATATGTTAGTATTTTATAAATAAAACAAAATCTTCTTTTATGATCGCTGTTTGCTGAAGTTTAGTGGAGTCACATCCAGGCCTAGTGTCTGAAACTGAGCTCTGATACCACATGTCAGAACCCGAAATTTCTGAAAAATTTAAAAATTTTATTCACAACAATAAATGTTAACTAGGTGTTTTTTTTTTTTTTTCTCTGATTTGTTTTAAATTCACTAACATACATAATCTGTTGAAAGACTCTGTCTTATTAAAAACTTTGATTTTGGTGATTGTAATTTATGACTGTTTTGTTTTGAGCCGCAAGGGAAGAGCTAGTCGTAGTTGACTGGCTTACTTAGCTTACGAGCTAATGCATATGTCGTCTTTTGTTTCTCAGGTACGCCAGTGAAGTAAGGATCACCGTTGGTTGATCTTGGTGAGCATCAATATTCCCTGTACTTAAAACTTAAAAGATCATCATGATATTTCTTATGCAGATAGTATCACCATGTTCTGCAATAGATTACACAGTCCAGTTATAATTATTGTTTTATGAATATTATGCTATGTTCCTGCTGTAACTTATCAATGGAACAATAGTTTGTATCATAAATTATCATCTACGTAAGGCGACATAGCACCAAGTGACTTGTTGTCATTTTAATACCTATGATTTACTGTTTTGTTCACGTAATAATAAACGTAAGTGAAAGGGTGACGCCTCTAGCATTATTCCCTTATATTCGACTATACTGCAATGTTCAATGTCTACTTTAAAGTTTATATTCTGTTACATGACTGTGCATGGATTTTAACTACCTTCACGATGTGAACCTGTAGATGAAACTCTATTTCAATCATCTTAATAATAGAGATTTATTATTCAAAAATTGTTTACTGTTACAATAGTATTGGTAGCAAACACGATGAGTGTGTATGATAGCAATTGTGTATAATTGTCAAATAGATATGGTAACATTTCCAGGTGTTAAGTAACACGGTATTTTCATTTGAGATTGACTACATTACTGCTTACATAATCATGGAATGTATTATGCTCATGGCATAAATCTAGGATTGATTTTAATATATATAAATATCATGTAACCTAATGTTTTTGCCACATCATGTTGTCCCCATACGATGGCAAGCTTTATAATACCTATAGTGTATAGGTTATATTCATCATACTTGGTCACGAAACTTTATGGTTGAAGTTGACCTTACCTCCTTTATATGGTTGTAGGGTTTATACATAGCACGTACCTTGGTATTCCATGAAGGTTCGATTGCAAGCATACACTATATGCTAAATGATTGTATATCATATGTTGTCTTTTACATTTGACTTACTTATGTAATGATTTTGGATTCGATGTGCAATGATTTGGGTTGCAGTTTGAACTATATAGTCTCGACCCATACTACGTTGATATATTTGGGGGCTACGTGGTTGATTCTCCTCCATGCGGTTGGCAATATATAAAATGTTGATCGAAACCCTACCAGGTTGTTGTATTTGCCTTCGGGCTCGGGTCCTGAGAATGAAACCCTCCCTGTCTGAGTTTTTGTAATGAGAGCACTGTAACTGAGTGCAACGTGTTGGGGTCTGGTCTCGTGGGTTTCATTCTGAAGTAGAATACCTCCTCGGCTCTGTTGATAGATTTGGCTACGGTTTCCTTATTTTGTGGTCTCGTTGCTCCGTCATTGTGTAAAACCAGCTACTTACAGTCCTTCACTTCGCTGGTGTGGATAGGAGACAGGGTTTTGCTACTGTCTTTAAGTTATGTGAGAGGTGATGCATTTGGGTTTTGGGTGTGCTTCAAGTCTGGTTCCATGCCAGCATGAGGGTTTCGTCTGGAACTATTACCTTGTCTCAGCTGTCAAGGAATGTTATGTAGGTTTTGTTTATTTACCTATCTGACGAAGATGATGGGGTTTCTATATTTATTCAGCCTGTGGCTACCGGTTGTCCACTGTTACTTTCCTCCATGTCTCGGTAAGACGCACCACATTTTTACAGTTTTTAAGTTTTATAATCATTCATTAGATTTACGTTTTTGTTTCTATTCTCTGCACTTAAATGGTGACTAAAATCCTCGGCATTCGTCAATGTGCAGGTCACGCGGCTCTTGAAGGTGTACATGGCTTTATCATTCACGCAGGCTCCTCCGGGTAAGCCTGGTTATCCACGGCTGTCTCCTTCCTTTGCTGGTTTTGTGGCTAGGGTTGTGTCAAGGAGGAAAACTCCTGTATAGTGAAGTCGTTTGACAACTTGCAATTCATAGTTGCAGTCATATGTATGGAGTTGTTTTGGTTTGAAATGAAAGGGGTTTTGAAACCCTGTTAAGTGTATGGAGAGCCATTCACGGCCACGCCCATATGAGGCCAGGGTTTCGGCTATGGTTTCTATAATGGCTAAGCATAGGATTTAAACCTCGCTGTATAAGATTTATATTTTTAATATATATTATTGGGTCTGTTATGACCGTGTTTCGTTTTCATGTTTTGTTAAAAAAATATAGAATGTATTTGAAAATGAAGATAAAAAGGGTACTTCGGTACCTGTAATGGAGGATAACTCGGTTTATAAATGAAACCCTAACCTGTCTCTATGTGTTTTCTTCAATTTGAAAAGTTAAATGAGAGATGATGACTGTTCCTCGATTGTGACTGTAATAATTGAAAACTTGGGGTTATTCTGGCGAATTTGGGGTGTTTGTTTTATGTTCAAAGCATCAGTATGGTATTGTTACTCGATGGCGACTGGGATTGAATTATAATATTATTTATTTTGTTTCTTGTATTGTTGTTAAATGAAACTGTATGTAGAATAAAATACACTTAGAACTAAGTATAAAGATACTGTAAGTTATGGCTGCCATATAAGGCATTCCTTTCATTTGTTTTTCAGTCTGTCGAAAGGAATAATGGAAGGCTACGGCCGTGTATGGTTTTGGAAATACTTTAAGGGAGACATTTATTCCGAGTAATTAAAATTACTGTGTATAATTTAAGATGGTGGTAACAGCCATTGATGACTGTGTTAGTCGACAGTTTCTCTGTTGTATTAATATGTTTGTATTGTTTAAAAACAACTCTGTTATTTCTATTATATTGACATGGCTACTGTGTTCTGATACTAGAAAGAAAGAAAATAATAATCTACAGTTTCTATATGCTTGTACTTGCCTACTGTGTAGAAGATTTTAAGATTATGTGAAGGCTTGTAACAATAAAATATTGTTACAGTCACTTCTTTAGTTAGTCAATAACTGCCAACATGTTCTGAGTATAAATAATATATAATGAGATGAGCTTTGTTCATCTGTTAAATCGATATAAGAAAAACCCGTAACTTAAAGTTTACTAAAATATACAATACATTTATATATACAGATAGTTTATTCTAGTAGGAAATTTCTCAAGGTAAACACTAAGGTTTGTCTAGATTTGTTCTTATGATTGTTTAATAGCTCTAATTCTGATTTATCTATCGTCTAATAATTCTGTCTGTTATTTAAACTATTAACAGAAATTCTAGCAGGTGCATAAACATGGTATTTGTTAACTGTAGCTGTAACAATTAGATTCTGTATAAGATAAATACTTTATATAAATAAAAATAGGAAGTTTCTACAACATCTGCATTCTGAAATTTATACCAAAGGAACATACAGAAATGATTTACTGAAGTTGAATACCATCAAACAGTAGTTGTACTAGTCTATCTCATAGGAAAATTAAATAAACCAACAACAGGAAGAGTGGCAGAACCTGTAGATGGTAGACAATAACAGCAATGGGAGACTGTTCCTCCCTACCAATTCCTGGAGAGTGCCCAGACAGCACTTCTCAGGACCCCCGAGCTTGCTCTGGTCTAACTGGCTGGAATCTAAGTACGGCCAATAATTCCCTCAGCCAAAACAGCTATACTGGAACCAAGTTACTGCAACTTCCTGCTCAAAAACACTTCCTTACTGTTTTCCCACTTCCTCAATGGGACTCCTGAATAGCATTCACCTGAATGTATTCTCCCTCTAGAACAAATGCTGAACCCCCAGCTCAGTTCATTGAGTAGTATTTAAAAGATTGCCTAGGTCTTAGTTGGGCTAACTGTCATTAATGAGCCACCTGCTCAGATTCCACTTTCTTGGGGAATCATGACCCCAAAATATAGGGAAGTTGCCACCTGCAACTCAGGAAGTGTTTGAGGATGCTGCCACTTGTCTTTTGTCCTTCCACCTAATTCCATCCACCAGTTAGACCAGTAACCTCTTTTAACAGCTCTCCCATGCTGTTGTCTCCATAATTTATTTATTAATAATAATTATTCAGAATTTACATTCCATTTCTGGAGACTCTGCTGAGTCATCCATTCCTACTTAGCATTAAATTTAACATAATGTTCTCAGGAATATTAAAAATAATTACATTATTTTAATAAAATTGGGGTATGTGACATACACACCCCCTTAAAATGTAACATCGTCCTCGATGTTACTTATTCTTCTTCTTCAGCTACCTGCTGGAATAGATGGGGATATGCTTCCCGCATCTTACTTTCCAGCTCCCAGGTAGATTCTTCAGGACTAAGGTGCTTCCATTGCACCTTCACTTGTCCAATTATCCGGTTCCGTAGAGTAATTTCCCTCCTCCCGAGGATACAATCCGGTTCTACCAGAACTTCCCCTTCTGGTTCTACCTGTACAATGTTCCAATCAATAACATGAGTAGCATCATGAACATACTTTTTCAAAACAGAGATATGAAAAACATTGTGTACTTTTAAATTTGGCGGTAATGCTAACTGATAAGCAACTTGACCAATTCTAGCTAAAATTTCAAATGGACCACAGTAACGTGGTGCTAATTTTGCACAACTTCCTAATCTTAGGGAGCTTTTCTTTGGTCTTACCTTGATGAACACATGTTCACCTACCTGGAACTCTTTAGGAGTTCTTTTCAAGTCTGCTTGACTCTTTTGCCGATCCTGGGCAATCTTCAAGTTTCCCTGCACTTGTTTCACAATCTGTTCCATTTCTTTCAATAAATCAGGTCCTAACACTAATCTATCTACTGGATTACTCCAAGAGATAGGAGTGTTGCATTTTCGTCCATACAAAACCTCAAAAGGAATAAACTTAGCTGATGATTGATAGCTGTTATTGTATGCAAATTCAGCTAAGTGTAAATAATCCTCCCACTTACCTGGTTGATCTTTAACATACATCCTTAACAGATCTTCTAATATTTGATTAACTCGTTCTGTTTGTCCGTCCGTCTGAGGATGGAAAGAGGTGCTGAAATTCAAAGTGGTGTTTAATCCTTTGAACAAGGATCTCCAAAAATTTCCTGTGAATTTAGGATCCCTGTCTGATATAATGACTTTTGGAATACCGTGTAACCGAAAAATCTGTTTTAGAAAGATATCTGCTATGTTTGCAGCCTTGTATGTGGTTTTAACAGGAATAAAATGTGCTGATTTACTTAATTTGTCTACCACTACCATAATTGAATCATTCTGATGTTGGTTTTTGGGTAAACCCGTAATGAAATCCAGGCTGATTATTTCCCATTTCCAGCTAGGAATAGGTAAAGGTTGCAGCAATCCAGCTGGATGTTGATGTTCTGTTTTTACTTGTTGGCAGTCCAAACACTTAGCTAAATATTCAGCAGTTTCAGATTTCATGTTAGGCCAAAAATATTCTTTTCTCAGCATAGTGATAGTCTTTTGATAGCCAGGATGCCCGGAGTAAGGGGTTTTATGTATTTCGTCTAAAATTAACAGCTTAACTGTAGGTGCATTAGGGATATACAGCCTGTCCTTAAACAGCAAAAATCCGTTTTCGTTTAAACTATACCCTTTTATCAAACTTTCTGTGGACTGTTCTTTGGCTGTAATTTGTAAGTGTTGATAATTTTCATCTAATTTTATCCCTTCAGCCAGCTGTTCATTTAAATCAGAGGTATAAGTGCTGCTAGCTGATATAAAATTTAGTTTTGCATTCCTGCTCAAGGAATCAGCCACCTTATTTTCCTTCCCTTTTATGTGTTGGATTTCAAAATCGTACTCACTTAGGAATGCCAGCCACCTGGCTTGTCTTGCATTTAAATTTGGCTGGTCTAAAAGGTATTTCAGACCTTTATTATCTGTTAGTAAGGTAAATTTTCTGCCTATAAGGTGATGTCGCCACATCTTTAAAGCATGAATTACAGCAGCTAATTCTAGGTCATAAGTGGCATAATTCTTTTCATGGATTTTCAGCTTCCTAGATTCGTAGGCAATGACATGTCCTTCTTGAGTCAGCACTCCGCCTAAACCATCATTACAAGCGTCGGTGCAAACTATGAAGTCTTTATTTGGGTCCGCTATTCTAAGAATAGGTGCAGTTGTCAATAAGGTCTTAAGTTTCTTGAAACTTTCTTCACATTTCGCATTCCAATCAAACTTCTTACCTTTCTTCTGCAAAGAAGTGATTGGATTGGCTATTTTTGAAAAGCCTTCAATAAACCTCCGGTAGTAACCGGTAATTCCCATGAAAGATCCAACGTCCGTCACATCTTTAGGTACTGGCCATTCTTCAATCGCCCGAATCTTCTCGGGATCTACTGAAATCCCTTCCTTAGTGACTACATGTCCTAAGTACTGGATTTCATCTTTGAAGAAGTCACATTTACTAAATTTCGCAAAAAGTTGTTGTTCTCTCAGTTCTTGTAAAACGATACGTAAGTGTTCCTTATGCTCCTCCTCGCTCTTAGAATAGACTAAAATGTCGTCGATAAATACAACAACAAATTTATCTAAGTACTTGTGCATTATGTTGTTCATTAAGCACATGAAAACAGCTGGGGCATTCGTAAGTCCAAAGGGAATTACGACAAATTCGTAATGTCCGTATCTTGTTCTAAAGGCTGTTTTGAAAATGTCTTCTTCTTTAATTCTTACCTGATGATAACCCGATCTCAGATCGATCTTAGAGAATACCGTAGCGCCACGTAGTTGATCAAACAGATCATCAATACGAGGTAACGGATACCTGTTTTTGATCGTCATCTTGTTTAGTTGACGATAATCTATGCAAAGTCGCATAGTTCCGTCCTTCTTTTTAACGAAAATTACTGGTGCTCCCCAAGGGGATACGCTGGGTCGGATATAGTTCTTATCTATTAACTCCTTCAACTGAGTTTTCAACTCGTTAAGCTCCAAAATATTCATACGATACGGGGCTTTTGAATTAGGAACAGCACCTGGTACCAGCTCAATGGTAAAGTCAAGCTCTCTCTTGGGAGGCAATTCTGGGATTTCCTCAGGAAAAACGTCAATAAATTCATTGATGACAGGAATGTTCTCTACTGTTTTCTGGTTGTTCTCAGATTTATCGGTCTCGTCTGTAATAGTTACAGCATAGGTCTTGCACCCTTTCCTGACTGCTCTTTTAAGTTGTAAGGCAGAAATCTGCCTAACTACTGTTTTCCTAGGGATACCTCTAACAGTTACTGGCTGTCCACTACTGTTTATACATCTAAAAGTTTTGTCAAAACAGTTTAAAACGACCCTATGTTGTTCCAACCAGTCCATTCCGATAAGTATGTCATAAGAGCCAAGTGGTAAAATGTTCAGTTTAACTGTAGTTCTAAAATCAGTCATGTTTAAGATGCATTCTTTTACATAGCAGTTTACTTTCTTCTTAGCCCCAGTATCTAATTGTACAGACCAAGAATTATCAAACCTTTCAACAGTCAAATTACATTTTTCTACCAGTTGAGGTGAAATATAACTAAGACTAGCACCTGGATCTATTAATATAGTAACTGGGGTTTTGTTAATCATACCTCCTACTTCCACCATGGAAGTTTGATAGTCAGCCTGACGATTTTCCAATGCTGCATTTATTCTGGGCATAGTTCCGGCAAAATCTCCCACCGTCATTTCGTCTTGAACAGTATGAATATTGCTGACTTGTTTCTTTCTGTTTGGGCAGACTGAAGCATAATGTGGCCCATTACACTCCCAGCACTTGACAGGTTCTTTTCGCTCAAAATTTTTGGTGTGGTTTCCATGGTTATTAGGAGTCTCTTTGCTGTTTTTGTAATTGTTTGAATGGCTGACAGCTCCATTTTTGTTTCCTTGGAAACTTTTACTGTTAAAGTAATTCCCGTTTTTTGCCATTCTTGAAACTTTTATGGGGAACAAATTCCTTTTTCTTGTACTCGATCAGATTGCTGTTCTTTTTGGCTTTCCAGCTGGCTATCCCCTCTTTCTTTTTATTCTGTTCGTAACAGAAATTTGCCTTGCGCATAGCTTCTTCCAGTGTTTTGGGGTTGTCATATTCAATTCTGTCCTTGATATGATAGGGCAGGCAACTAAGAAACCGCTGTATTTTTGGTTTCTCTTCGACAAAATACGGTACATAACGCAACAGACTTAAAAATTTACTGTTTAAGTCCTTCATCGTCATAGATCCGAGTTTTAGTTCATAAAATTCCTTAGCCCTTTCTTCATAATACTGCTCGGACAGGAATTTCTTCTTGAAATACCTTTTAAAGGTACTCCAATTAACTTCTCTTTCTTTGATCCCTTTGACCCTTTTCAGGTCTTGCCACCATATATCCGCCTTTCCCGAGAGGTTGTAGATGGCCATTCTTGCCTTTAGCTGATTTGAGTAGTTATAGATCTGAAAATATTTTCTCATCCCGGATAACCAGGATTCTGCCTCTTCTCTAGTTTCAGCTTCTCCATTGAAAGTTGGGGGCTTTATCTTTTTAAACTCCCCGGAAATCTCCTCATAAGGCCTGTACTTTTTCCTTCGGTTGTGTATCTCAGCTTCACTGCTGTCACTGCTAGTGTGATAACTGGGTTGTCCCTTTCTTTCTTCAGATGAGGAACTGCTGTCAGATTTAGTTGGTTTTGTCCTTTTTGACCCTCTTGGATGACTAACTTCTTCTGAGTCAGCGGGTTTGCTCCTTCCGTCAGTCTGAAATTTTTCCATCAATAGCTGATTTAGTTGTTCCTGAGTCTTTAGAATTCTTTCATTATCCTTCTTAACTGTTTCCATTTCTGTCTTTAATCCTCTTATAGTCTGCATCAGTTCAGTGGTGTGAGCAATTTCTTCTTCTGTCTCCAGTTCTTTTGACATCTGTCTTGTCACGGCTTTGGGAGATTCCTCCTCAGTATATTCTCCCAGTTTTTCCATATCTGTCTGTAAAATTCAGAAAAGAGAATTTTTCTGTTCTGTAGATGAAACCGAAATATATGTTAGTATTTTATAAATAAAACAAAATCTTCTTTTATGATCGCTGTTTGCGGAAGTTTAGTGGAGTCACATCCAGGCCTAGTGTCTGAAACTGAGCTCTGATACCACATGTCAGAACCCGAAATTTCTGAAAAATTTAAAAATTTTATTCACAACAATAAATGTTAACTAGGTGTTTTTTTTTTTTTTCTCTGATTTGTTTTAAATTCACTAACATACATAATCTGTTGAAAGACTCTGTCTTATTAAAAACTTTGATTTTGGTGATTGTAATTTATGACTGTTTTGTTTTGAGCCGCAAGGGAAGAGCTAGTCGTAGTTGACTGGCTTACTTAGCTTACGAGCTAATGCATATGTCGTCTTTTGTTTCTCAGGTACGCCAGTGAAGTAAGGATCACCGTTGGTTGATCTTGGTGAGCATCAATATTCCCTGTACTTAAAACTTAAAAGATCATCATGATATTTCTTATGCAGATAGTATCACCATGTTCTGCAATAGATTACACAGTCCAGTTATAATTATTGTTTTATGAATATTATGCTATGTTCCTGCTGTAACTTATCAATGGAACAATAGTTTGTATCATAAATTATCATCTACGTAAGGCGACATAGCACCAAGTGACTTGTTGTCATTTTAATACCTATGATTTACTGTTTTGTTCACGTAATAATAAACGTAAGTGAAAGGGTGACGCCTCTAGCATTATTCCCTTATATTCGACTATACTGCAATGTTCAATGTCTACTTTAAAGTTTATATTCTGTTACATGACTGTGCATGGATTTTAACTACCTTCACGATGTGAACCTGTAGATGAAACTCTATTTCAATCATCTTAATAATAGAGATTTATTATTCAAAAATTGTTTACTGTTACAATAGTATTGGTAGCAAACACGATGAGTGTGTATGATAGCAATTGTGTATAATTGTCAAATAGATATGGTAACATTTCCAGGTGTTAAGTAACACGGTATTTTCATTTGAGATTGACTACATTACTGCTTACATAATCATGGAATGTATTATGCTCATGGCATAAATCTAGGATTGATTTTAATATATATAAATATCATGTAACCTAATGTTTTTGCCACATCATGTTGTCCCCATACGATGGCAAGCTTTATAATACCTATAGTGTATAGGTTATATTCATCATACTTGGTCACGAAACTTTATGGTTGAAGTTGACCTTACCTCCTTTATATGGTTGTAGGGTTTATACATAGCACGTACCTTGGTATTCCATGAAGGTTCGATTGCAAGCATACACTATATGCTAAATGATTGTATATCATATGTTGTCTTTTACATTTGACTTACTTATGTAATGATTTTGGATTCGATGTGCAATGATTTGGGTTGCAGTTTGAACTATATAGTCTCGACCCATACTACGTTGATATATTTGGGGGCTACGTGGTTGATTCTCCTCCATGCGGTTGGCAATATATAAAATGTTGATCGAAACCCTACCAGGTTGTTGTATTTGCCTTCGGGCTCGGGTCCTGAGAATGAAACCCTCCCTGTCTGAGTTTTTAGTAATGAGAGCACTGTAACTGAGTGCAACGTGTTGGGGTCTGGTCTCGTGGGTTTCATTCTGAAGTAGAATACCTCCTCGGCTCTGTTGATAGATTTGGCTACGGTTTCCTTATTTTGTGGTCTCGTTGCTCCGTCATTGTGTAAAACCAGCTACTTACAGTCCTTCACTTCGCTGGTGTGGATAGGAGACAGGGTTTTGCTACTGTCTTTAAGTTATGTGAGAGGTGATGCATTTGGGTTTTGGGTGTGCTTCAAGTCTGGTTCCATGCCAGCGTGAGGGTTTCGTCTGGAACTATTACCTTGTCTCAGCTGTCAAGGAATGTTATGTAGGTTTTGTTTATTTACCTATCTGACGAAGATGATGGGGTTTCTATATTTATTCAGCCTGTGGCTACCGGTTGTCCACTGTTACTTTCCTCCATGTCTCGGTAAGACGCACCACATTTTTACAGTTTTTAAGTTTTATAATCATTCATTAGATTTTACGTTTTTGTTTCTATTCTCTGCACTTAAATGGTGACTAAAATCCTCGGCATTCGTCAATGTGCAGGTCACGCGGCTCTTGAAGGTGTACATGGCTTTATCATTCACGCAGGCTCCTCCGGGTAAGCCTGGTTATCCACGGCTGTCTCCTTCCTTTGCTGGTTTTGTGGCTAGGGTTGTGTCAAGGAGGAAAACTCCTGTATAGTGAAGTCGTTTGACAACTTGCAATTCATAGTTGCAGTCATATGTATGGAGTTGTTTTGGTTTGAAATGAAAGGGGTTTTGAAACCCTGTTAAGTGTATGGAGAGCCATTCACGGCCACGCCCATTTGAGGCCAGGGTTTCGGCTATGGTTTCTATAATGGCTAAGCATAGGATTTAAACCTCGCTGTATAAGATTTATATTTTTAATATATATTATTGGGTCTGTTATGACCGTGTTTCGTTTTCATGTTTTGTTAAAAAATATAGAATGTATTTGAAAATGAAGATAAAAAGGGTACTTCGGTACCTGTAATGGAGGATAACTCGGTTTATAAATGAAACCCTAACCTGTCTCTATGTGTTTTCTTCAATTTGAAAAGTTAAATGAGAGATGATGACTGTTCCTCGATTGTGACTGTAATAATTGAAAACTTGGGGTTATTCTGGCGAATTTGGGGTGTTTGTTTTATGTTCAAAGCATCAGTATGGTATTGTTACTCGATGGCGACTGGGATTGAATTATAATATTATTTATTTTGTTTCTTGTATTGTTGTTAAATGAAATTGTATGTAGAATAAAATACACTTAGAACTAAGTATAAAGATACTGTAAGTTATGGCTGCCATATAAGGCATTCCTTTCATTTGTTTTTCAGTCTGTCGAAAGGAATAATGGAAGGCTACGGCCGTGTATGGTTTTGGAAATACTTTAAGGGAGACATTTATTCCGAGTAATTAAAATTACTGTGTATAATTTAAGATGGTGGTAACAGCCATTGATGACTGTGTTAGTCGACAGTTTCTCTGTTGTATTAATATGTTTGTATTGTTTAAAAACAACTCTGTTATTTCTATTATATTGACATGGCTACTGTGTTCTGATACTAGAAAGAAAGAAAATAATAATCTACAGTTTCTATATGCTTGTACTTGCCTACTGTGTAGAAGATTTTAAGATTATGTGAAGGCTTGTAACAATAAAATATTGTTACAGTCACTTCTTTAGTTAGTCAATAACTGCCAACATGTTCTGAGTATAAATAATATATAATGAGATGAGCTTTGTTCATCTGTTAAATCGATATAAGAAAAACCCGTAACTTAAAGTTTACTAAAATATACAATACATTTATATATACAGATAGTTTATTCTAGTAGGAAATTTCTCAAGGTAAACACTAAGGTTTGTCTAGATTTGTTCTTATGATTGTTTAATAGCTCTAATTCTGATTTATCTATCGTCTAATAATTCTGTCTGTTATTTAAACTATTAACAGAAATTCTAGCAGGTGCATAAACATGGTATTTGTTAACTGTAGCTGTAACAATTAGATTCTGTATAAGATAAATACTTTATATAAATAAAAATAGGAAGTTTCTACAACATCTGCATTCTGAAATTTATACCAAAGGAACATACAGAAATGATTTACTGAAGTTGAATACCATCAAACAGTAGTTGTACTAGTCTATCTCATAGGAAAATTAAATAAACCAACAACAGGAAGAGTGGCAGAACCTGTAGATGGTAGACAATAACAGCAATGGGAGACTGTTCCTCCCTACCAATTCCTGGAGAGTGCCCAGACAGCACTTCTCAGGACCCCCGAGCTTGCTCTGGTCTAACTGGCTGGAATCTAAGTACGGCCAATAATTCCCTCAGCCAAAACAGCTATACTGGAACCAAGTTACTGCAACTTCCTGCTCAAAAACACTTCCTTACTGTTTTCCCACTTCCTCAATGGGACTCCTGAATAGCATTCACCTGAATGTATTCTCCCTCTAGAACAAATGCTGAACCCCCAGCTCAGTTCATTGAGTAGTATTTAAAAGATTGCCTAGGTCTTAGTTGGGCTAACTGTCATTAATGAGCCACCTGCTCAGATTCCACTTTCTTGGGGAATCATGACCCCAAAATATAGGGAAGTTGCCACCTGCAACTCAGGAAGTGTTTGAGGATGCTGCCACTTGTCTTTTGTCCTTCCACCTAATTCCATCCACCAGTTAGACCAGTAACCTCTTTTAACAGCTCTCCCATGCTGTTGTCTCCATAATTTATTTATTAATAATAATTATTCAGAATTTACATTCCATTTCTGGAGACTCTGCTGAGTCATCCATTCCTACTTAGCATTAAATTTAACATAATGTTCTCAGGAATATTAAAAATAATTACATTATTTTAATAAAATTGGGGTATGTGACATACACACCCCCTTAAAATGTAACATCGTCCTCGATGTTACTTATTCTTCTTCTTCAGCTACCTGCTGGAATAGATGGGGATATGCTTCCCGCATCTTACTTTCCAGCTCCCAGGTAGATTCTTCAGGACTAAGGTGCTTCCATTGCACCTTCACTTGTCCAATTATCCGGTTCCGTAGAGTAATTTCCCTCCTCCCGAGGATACAATCCGGTTCTACCAGAACTTCCCCTTCTGGTTCTACCTGTACAATGTTCCAATCAATAACATGAGTAGCATCATGAACATACTTTTTCAAAACAGAGATATGAAAAACATTGTGTACTTTTAAATTTGGCGGTAATGCTAACTGATAAGCAACTTGACCAATTCTAGCTAAAATTTCAAATGGACCACAGTAACGTGGTGCTAATTTTGCACAACTTCCTAATCTTAGGGAGCTTTTCTTTGGTCTTACCTTGATGAACACATGTTCACCTACCTGGAACTCTTTAGGAGTTCTTTTCAAGTCTGCTTGACTCTTTTGCCGATCCTAGGCAATCTTCAAGTTTCCCTGCACTTGTTTCATAATCTGTTCCATTTCTTTCAATAAATCAGGTCCTAACACTAATCTATCTACTGGATTACTCCAAGAGATAGGAGTGTTGCATTTTCGTCCATACAAAACCTCAAAAGGACTAAACTTAGCTGATGATTGATAGCTGTTATTGTATGCAAATTCAGCTAAGTGTAAATAATCCTCCCACTTACCTGGTTGATCTTTAACATACATCCTTAACAGATCTTCTAATATTTGATTAACTCGTTCTGTTTGTCCGTCCGTCTGAGGATGGAAAGAGGTGCTGAAATTCAAAGTGGTGTTTAATCCTTTGAACAAGGATCTCCAAAAATTTCCTGTGAATTTAGGATCCCTGTCTGATATAATGACTTTTGGAATACCGTGTAACCGAAAAATCTGTTTTAGAAAGATATCTGCTATGTTTGCAGCCTTGTATGTGGTTTTAACAGGAATAAAATGTGCTGATTTACTTAATTTGTCTACCACTACCATAATTGAATCATTCTGATGTTGGTTTTTGGGTAAACCCGTAATGAAATCCAGGCTGATTATTTCCCATTTCCAGCTAGGAATAGGTAAAGGTTGCAGCAATCCAGCTGGATGTTGATGTTCTGTTTTTACTTGTTGGCAGTCCAAACACTTAGCTAAATATTCAGCAGTTTCAGATTTCATGTTAGGCCAAAAATATTCTTTTCTCAGCATAGTGATAGTCTTTTGATAGCCAGGATGCCCGGAGTAAGGGGTTTTATGTATTTCGTCTAAAATTAACAGCTTAACTGTAGGTGCATTAGGGATATACAGCCTGTCCTTAAACAGCAAAAATCCGTTTTCGTTTAAACTATACCCTTTTATCAAACTTTCTGTGGGCTGTTCTTTGGCTGTAATTTGTAAGTGTTGATAATTTTCATCTAATTTTATCCCTTCAGCCAGCTGTTCATTTAAATCAGAGGTATAAGTGCTGCTAGCTGATATAAAATTTAGTTTTGCATTCCTGCTCAAGGAATCAGCCACCTTATTTTCCTTCCCTTTTATGTGTTGGATTTCAAAATCGTACTCACTTAGGAATGCCAGCCACCTGGCTTGTCTTGCATTTAAATTTGGCTGGTCTAAAAGGTATTTCAGACCTTTATTATCTGTTAGTAAGGTAAATTTTCTGCCTATAAGGTGATGTCGCCACATCTTTAAAGCATGAATTACAGCAGCTAATTCTAGGTCATAAGTGGCATAATTCTTTTCATGGATTTTCAGCTTCCTAGATTCGTAGGCAATGACATGTCCTTCTTGAGTCAGCACTCCGCCTAAACCATCATTACAAGCGTCGGTGCAAACTATGAAGTCTTTATTTGGGTCCGCTATTCTAAGAATAGGTGCAGTTGTCAATAAGGTCTTAAGTTTCTTGAAACTTTCTTCACATTTCGCATTCCAATCAAACTTCTTACCTTTCTTCTGCAAAGAAGTGATTGGATTGGCTATTTTTGAAAAGCCTTCAATAAACCTCCGGTAGTAACCGGTAATTCCCATGAAAGATCTAACGTCCGTCACATCTTTAGGTACTGGCCATTCTTCAATCGCCCGAATCTTCTCGGGATCTACTGAAATCCCTTCCTTAGTGACTACATGTCCTAAGTACTGGATTTCATCTTTGAAGAAGTCACATTTACTAAATTTCGCAAAAAGTTGTTGTTCTCTCAGTTCTTGTAAAACGATACGTAAGTGTTCCTTATGCTCCTCCTCGCTCTTAGAATAGACTAAAATGTCGTCGATAAATACAACAACAAATTTATCTAAGTACTTGTGCATTATGTTGTTCATTAAGCACATGAAAACAGCTGGGGCATTCGTAAGTCCAAAGGGAATTACGACAAATTCGTAATGTCCGTATCTTGTTCTAAAGGCTGTTTTGAAAATGTCTTCTTCTTTAATTCTTACCTGATGATAACCCGATCTCAGATCGATCTTAGAGAATACCGTAGCGCCACGTAGTTGATCAAACAGATCATCAATACGAGGTAACGGATACCTGTTTTTGATCGTCATCTTGTTTAGTTGACGATAATCTATGCAAAGTCGCATAGTTCCGTCCTTCTTTTTAACGAAAATTACTGGTGCTCCCCAAGGGGATACGCTGGGTCGGATATAGTTCTTATCTATTAACTCCTTCAACTGAGTTTTCAACTCGTTAAGCTCCAAAATATTCATACGATACGGGGCTTTTGAATTAGGAACAGCACCTGGTACCAGCTCAATGGTAAAGTCAAGCTCTCTCTTGGGAGGCAATTCTGGGATTTCCTCAGGAAAAACGTCAATAAATTCATTGATGACAGGAATGTTCTCTACTGTTTTCTGGTTGTTCTCAGATTTATCGGTCTCGTCTGTAATAGTTACAGCATAGGTCTTGCACCCTTTCCTGACTGCTCTTTTAAGTTGTAAGGCAGAAATCTGCCTAACTACTGTTTTCCTAGGGATACCTCTAACAGTTACTGGCTGTCCACTACTGTTTATACATCTAAAAGTTTTGTCAAAACAGTTTAAAACGACCCTATGTTGTTCCAACCAGTCCATTCTGATAAGTATGTCATAAGAGCCAAGTGGTAAAATGTTCAGTTTAACTGTAGTTCTAAAATCAGTCATGTTTAAGATGCATTCTTTTACATAGCAGTTTACTTTCTTCTTAGCCCCATTATCTAATTGTACAGACCAAGAATTATCAAACCTTTCAACAGTCAAATTACATTTTTCTACCAGTTGAGGTGAAATATAACTAAGACTAGCACCTGGATCTATTAATATAGTAACTGGGGTTTTGTTAATCATACCTCCTACTTCCACCATGGAAGTTTGATAGTCAGCCTGACGATTTTCCAATGCTGCATTTATTCTGGGCATAGTTCCGGCAAAATCTCCCACCGTCATTTCGTCTTGAACAGTATGAATATTGCTGACTTGTTTCTTTCTGTTTGGGCAGACTGAAGCATAATGTGGCCCATTACACTCCCAGCACTTGACAGGTTCTTTTCGCTCAAAATTTTTGGTGTGGTTTCCATGGTTATTAGGAGTCTCTTTGCTGTTTTTGTAATTGTTTGAATGGCTGACAGCTCCATTTTTGTTTCCTTGGAAACTTTTACTGTTAAAGTAATTCCCGTTTTTGCCATTCTTGAAACTTTTATGGGGAACAAATTCCTTTTTCTTGTACTCGATCAGATTGCTGTTCTTTTTGGCTTTCCAGCTGGCTATCCCCTCTTTCTTTTTATTCTGTTCGTAACAGAAATTTGCCTTGCGCATAGCTTCTTCCAGTGTTTTGGGGTTGTCATATTCAATTCTGTCCTTGATATGATAGGGCAGGCAACTAAGAAACCGCTGTATTTTTGGTTTCTCTTCGACAAAATATGGTACATAACGCAACAGACTTAAAAATTTACTGTTTAAGTCCTTCATCGTCATAGATCCGAGTTTTAGTTCATAAAATTCCTTAGCCCTTTCTTCATAATACTGCTCGGACAGGAATTTCTTCTTGAAATACCTTTTAAAGGTACTCCAATTAACTTCTCTTTCTTTGATCCCTTTGACCCTTTTCAGGTCTTGCCACCATATATCCGCCTTTCCCGAGAGGTTGTAGATGGCCATTCTTGCCTTTAGCTGATTTGAGTAGTTATAGATCTGAAAATATTTTCTCATCCCGGATAACCAGGATTCTGCCTCTTCTCCAGTTTCAGCTTCTCCATTGAAAGTTGGGGGCTTTATCTTTTTAAACTCCCCGGAAATCTCCTCATAAGGCCTGTACTTTTTCCTTCGGTTGTGCATCTCAGCTTCACTGCTGTCACTGCTAGTGTGATAACTGGGTTGTCCCTTTCTTTCTTCAGATGAGGAACTGCTGTCAGATTTAGTTGGTTTTGTCCTTTTTGACCCTCTTGGATGACTAACTTCTTCTGAGTCAGCAGGTTTGCTCCTTCCGTCAGTCTGAAATTTTTCCATCAATAGCTGATTTAGTTGTTCCTGAGTCTTTAGAATTCTTTCATTATCCTTCTTAACTGTTTCCATTTCTGTCTTTAATCCTCTTATAGTCTGCATCAGTTCAGTGGTGTGAGCAATTTCTTCTTCTGTCTCCAGTTCTTTTGACATCTGTCTTGTCACGGCTTTGGGAGATTCCTCCTCAGTATATTCTCCCAGTTTTTCCATATCTGTCTGTAAAATTCAGAAAAGAGAATTTTTCTGTTCTGTAGATGAAACCGAAATATATGTTAGTATTTTATAAATAAAACAAAATCTTCTTTTATGATCGCTGTTTGCGGAAGTTTAGTGGAGTCACATCCAGGCCTAGTGTCTGAAACTGAGCTCTGATACCACATGTCAGAACCCAAAATTTCTGAAAAATTTAAAAATTTTATTCACAACAATAAATGTTAACTAGGTGTTTTTTTTTTTTTTCTCTGATTTGTTTTAAATTCACTAACATACATAATCTGTTGAAAGACTCTGTCTTATTAAAAACTTTGATTTTGGTGATTGTAATTTATGACTGTTTTGTTTTGAGCCGCAAGGGAAGAGCTAGTCGTAGTTGACTGGCTTACTTAGCTTACGAGCTAATGCATATGTCGTCTTTTGTTTCTCAGGTACGCCAGTGAAGTAAGGATCACCGTTGGTTGATCTTGGTGAGCATCAATATTCCCTGTACTTAAAACTTAAAAGATCATCATGATATTTTATGCAGATAGTATCACCATGTTCTGCAATAGATTACACAGTCCAGTTATAATTATTGTTTTATGAATATTATGCTATGTTCCTGCTGTAACTTATCAATGGAACAATAGTTTGTATCATAAATTATCATCTACGTAAGGCGACATAGCACCAAGTGACTTGTTGTCATTTTAATACCTATGATTTACTGTTTTGTTCACGTAATAATAAACGTAAGTGAAAGGGTGACGCCTCTAGCATTATTCCCTTATATTCGACTATACTGCAATGTTCAATGTCTACTTTAAAGTTTATATTCTGTTACATGACTGTGCATGGATTTTAACTACCTTCACGATGTGAACCTGTAGATGAAACTCTATTTCAATCATCTTAATAATAGAGATTTATTATTCAAAAATTGTTTACTGTTACAATAGTATTGGTAGCAAACACGATGAGTGTGTATGATAGCAATTGTGTATAATTGTCAAATAGATATGGTAACATTTCCAGGTGTTAAGTAACACGGTATTTTCATTTGAGATTGACTACATTACTGCTTACATAATCATGGAATGTATTATGCTCATGGCATAAATCTAGGATTGATTTTAATATATATAAATATCATGTAACCTAATGTTTTTGCCACATCATGTTGTCCCCATACGATGGCAAGCTTTATAATACCTATAGTGTATAGGTTATATTCATCATACTTGGTCACGAAACTTTATGGTTGAAGTTGACCTTACCTCCTTTATATGGTTGTAGGGTTTATACATAGCACGTACCTTGGTATTCCATGAAGGTTCGATTGCAAGCATACACTATATGCTAAATGATTGTATATCATATGTTGTCTTTTACATTTGACTTACTTATGTAATGATTTTGGATTCGATGTGCAATGATTTGGGTTGCAGTTTGAACTATATAGTCTCGACCCATACTACGTTGATATATTTGGGGGCTACGTGGTTGATTCTCCTCCATGCGGTTGGCAATATATAAAATGTTGATCGAAACCCTACCAGGTTGTTGTATTTGCCTTCGGGCTCGGGTCCTGAGAATGAAACCCTCCCTGTCTGAGTTTTTGTAATGAGAGCACTGTAACTGAGTGCAACGTGTTGGGGTCTGGTCTCGTGGGTTTCATTCTGAAGTAGAATACCTCCTCGGCTCTGTTGATAGATTTGGCTACGGTTTCCTTATTTTGTGGTCTCGTTGCTCCGTCATTGTGTAAAACCAGCTACTTACAGTCCTTCACTTCGCTGGTGTGGATAGGAGACAGGGTTTTGCTACTGTCTTTAAGTTATGTGAGAGGTGATGCATTTGGGTTTTGGGTGTGCTTCAAGTCTGGTTCCATGCCAGCGTGAGGGTTTCGTCTGGAACTATTACCTTGTCTCAGCTGTCAAGGAATGTTATGTAGGTTTTGTTTATTTACCTATCTGACGAAGATGATGGGGTTTCTATATTTATTCAGCCTGTGGCTACCGGTTGTCCACTGTTACTTTCCTCCATGTCTCGGTAAGACGCACCACATTTTTACAGTTTTTAAGTTTTATAATCATTCATTAGATTTACGTTTTTGTTTCTATTCTCTGCACTTAAATGGTGACTAAAATCCTCGGCATTCGTCAATGTGCAGGTCACGCGGCTCTTGAAGGTGTACATGGCTTTATCATTCACGCAGGCTCCTCCGGGTAAGCCTGGTTATCCACGGCTGTCTCCTTCCTTTGCTGGTTTTGTGGCTAGGGTTGTGTCAAGGAGGAAAACTCCTGTATAGTGAAGTCGTTTGACAACTTGCAATTCATAGTTGCAGTCATATGTATGGAGTTGTTTTGGTTTGAAATGAAAGGGGTTTTGAAACCCTGTTAAGTGTATGGAGAGCCATTCACGGCCACGCCCATATGAGGCCAGGGTTTCGGCTATGGTTTCTATAATGGCTAAGCATAGGATTTAAACCTCGCTGTATAAGATTTATATTTTTAATATATATTATTGGGTCTGTTATGACCGTGTTTCGTTTTCATGTTTTGTTAAAAAAATATAGAATGTATTTGAAAATGAAGATAAAAAGGGTACTTCGGTACCTGTAATGGAGGATAACTCGGTTTATAAATGAAACCCTAACCTGTCTCTATGTGTTTTCTTCAATTTGAAAAGTTAAATGAGAGATGATGACTGTTCCTCGATTGTGACTGTAATAATTGAAA
Organism: Larix kaempferi; assembly: GCA_027924585.1. Taxonomy (NCBI): domain Eukaryota; kingdom Viridiplantae; phylum Streptophyta; class Pinopsida; order Pinales; family Pinaceae; genus Larix; species Larix kaempferi. The sequence goes on along the minus strand of BSBM01000717.1, from coordinate 5,377,639 downwards.
ACTTGGGGTTATTCTGGCGAATTTGGGGTGTTTGTTTTATGTTCAAAGCATCAGTATGGTATTGTTACTCGATGGCGACTGGGATTGAATTATAATATTATTTATTTTGTTTCTTGTATTGTTGTTAAATGAAACTGTATGTAGAATAAAATACACTTAGAACTAAGTATAAAGATACTGTAAGTTATGGCTGCCATATAAGGCATTCCTTTCATTTGTTTTTCAGTCTGTCGAAAGGAATAATGGAAGGCTACGGCCGTGTATGGTTTTGGAAATACTTTAAGGGAGACATTTATTCCGAGTAATTAAAATTACTGTGTATAATTTAAGATGGTGGTAACAGCCATTGATGACTGTGTTAGTCGACAGTTTCTCTGTTGTATTAATATGTTTGTATTGTTTAAAAACAACTCTGTTATTTCTATTATATTGACATGGCTACTGTGTTCTGATACTAGAAAGAAAGAAAATAATAATCTACAGTTTCTATATGCTTGTACTTGCCTACTGTGTAGAAGATTTTAAGATTATGTGAAGGCTTGTAACAATAAAATATTGTTACAGTCACTTCTTTAGTTAGTCAATAACTGCCAACATGTTCTGAGTATAAATAATATATAATGAGATGAGCTTTGTTCATCTGTTAAATCGATATAAGAAAAACCCGTAACTTAAAGTTTACTAAAATATACAATACATTTATATATACAGATAGTTTATTCTAGTAGGAAATTTCTCAAGGTAAACACTAAGGTTTGTCTAGATTTGTTCTTATGATTGTTTAATAGCTCTAATTCTGATTTATCTATCGTCTAATAATTCTGTCTGTTATTTAAACTATTAACAGAAATTCTAGCAGGTGCATAAACATGGTATTTGTTAACTGTAGCTGTAACAATTAGATTCTGTATAAGATAAATACTTTATATAAATAAAAATAGGAAGTTTCTACAACATCTGCATTCTGAAATTTATACCAAAGGAACATACAGAAATGATTTACTGAAGTTGAATACCATCAAACAGTAGTTGTACTAGTCTATCTCATAGGAAAATTAAATAAACCAACAACAGGAAGAGTGGCAGAACCTGTAGATGGTAGACAATAACAGCAATGGGAGACTGTTCCTCCCTACCAATTCCTGGAGAGTGCCCAGACAGCACTTCTCAGGACCCCCGAGCTTGCTCTGGTCTAACTGGCTGGAATCTAAGTACGGCCAATAATTCCCTCAGCCAAAACAGCTATACTGGAACCAAGTTACTGCAACTTCCTGCTCAAAAACACTTCCTTACTGTTTTCCCACTTCCTCAATGGGACTCCTGAATAGCATTCACCTGAATGTATTCTCCCTCTAGAACAAATGCTGAACCCCCAGCTCAGTTCATTGAGTAGTATTTAAAAGATTGCCTAGGTCTTAGTTGGGCTAACTGTCATTAATGAGCCACCTGCTCAGATTCCACTTTCTTGGGGAATCATGACCCCAAAATATAGGGAAGTTGCCACCTGCAACTCAGGAAGTGTTTGAGGATGCTGCCACTTGTCTTTTGTCCTTCCACCTAATTCCATCCACCAGTTAGACCAGTAACCTCTTTTAACAGCTCTCCCATGCTGTTGTCTCCATAATTTATTTATTAATAATAATTATTCAGAATTTACATTCCATTTCTGGAGACTCTGCTGAGTCATCCATTCCTACATAGCATTAAATTTAACATAATGTTCTCAGGAATATTAAAAATAATTACATTATTTTAATAAAATTGGGGTATGTGACATACACACCCCCTTAAAATGTAACATCGTCCTCGATGTTACTTATTCTTCTTCTTCAGCTACCTGCTGGAATAGATGGGGATATGCTTCCCGCATCTTACTTTCCAGCTCCCAGGTAGATTCTTCAGGACTAAGGTGCTTCCATTGCACCTTCACTTGTCCAATTATCCGGTTCCGTAGAGTAATTTCCCTCCTCCCGAGGATACAATCCGGTTCTACCAGAACTTCCCCTTCTGGTTCTACCTGTACAATGTTCCAATCAATAACATGAGTAGCATCATGAACATACTTTTTCAAAACAGAGATATGAAAAACATTGTGTACTTTTAAATTTGGCGGTAATGCTAACTGATAAGCAACTTGACCAATTCTAGCTAAAATTTCAAATGGACCACAGTAACGTGGTGCTAATTTTGCACAACTTCCTAATCTTAGGGAGCTTTTCTTTGGTCTTACCTTGATGAACACATGTTCACCTACCTGGAACTCTTTAGGAGTTCTTTTCAAGTCTGCTTGACTCTTTTGCCGATCCTGGGCAATCTTCAAGTTTCCCTGCACTTGTTTCACAATCTGTTCCATTTCTTTCAATAAATCAGGTCCTAACACTAATCTATCTACTGGATTACTCCAAGAGATAGGAGTGTTGCATTTTCGTCCATACAAAACCTCAAAAGGACTAAACTTAGCTGATGATTGATAGTTGTTATTGTATGCAAATTCAGCTAAGTGTAAATAATCCTCCCACTTACCTGGTTGATCTTTAACATACATCCTTAACAGATCTTCTAATATTTGATTAACTCGTTCTGTTTGTCCGTCCGTCTGAGGATGGAAAGAGGTGCTGAAATTCAAAGTGGTGTTTAATCCTTTGAACAAGGATCTCCAAAAATTTCCTGTGAATTTAGGATCCCTGTCTGATATAATGACTTTTGGAATACCGTGTAACCGAAAAATCTGTTTTAGAAAGATATCTGCTATGTTTGCAGCCTTGTATGTGGTTTTAACAGGAATAAAATGTGCTGATTTACTTAATTTGTCTACCACTACCATAATTGAATCATTCTGATGTTGGTTTTTGGGTAAACCCGTAATGAAATCCAGGCTGATTATTTCCCATTTCCAGCTAGGAATAGGTAAAGGTTGCAGCAATCCAGCTGGATGTTGATGTTCTGTTTTTACTTGTTGGCAGTCCAAACACTTAGCTAAATATTCAGCAGTTTCAGATTTCATGTTAGGCCAAAAATATTCTTTTCTCAGCATAGTGATAGTCTTTTGATAGCCAGGATGCCCGGAGTAAGGGGTTTTATGTATTTCGTCTAAAATTAACAGCTTAACTGTAGGTGCATTAGGGATATACAGCCTGTCCTTAAACAGCAAAAATCCGTTTTCGTTTAAACTATACCCTTTTATCAAACTTTCTGTGGGCTGTTCTTTGGCTGTAATTTGTAAGTGTTGATAATTTTCATCTAATTTTATCCCTTCAGCCAGCTGTTCATTTAAATCAGAGGTATAAGTGCTGCTAGCTGATATAAAATTTAGTTTTGCATTCCTTCTCAAGGAATCAGCCACCTTATTTTCCTTCCCTTTTATGTGTTGGATTTCAAAATCGTACTCACTTAGGAATGCCAGCCACCTGGCTTGTCTTGCATTTAAATTTGGCTGGTCTAAAAGGTATTTCAGACCTTTATTATCTGTTAGTAAGGTAAATTTTCTGCCTATAAGGTGATGTCGCCACATCTTTAAAGCATGAATTACAGCAGCTAATTCTAGGTCATAAGTGGCATAATTCTTTTCATGGATTTTCAGCTTCCTAGATTCGTAGGCAATGACATGTCCTTCTTGAGTCAGCACTCCGCCTAAACCATCATTACAAGCGTCGGTGCAAACTATGAAGTCTTTATTTGGGTCCGCTATTCTAAGAATAGGTGCAGTTGTCAATAAGGTCTTAAGTTTCTTGAAACTTTCTTCACATTTCGCATTCCAATCAAACTTCTTACCTTTCTTCTGCAAAGAAGTGATTGGATTGGCTATTTTTGAAAAGCCTTCAATAAACCTCCGGTAGTAACCGGTAATTCCCATGAAAGATCTAACGTCCGTCACATCTTTAGGTACTGGCCATTCTTCAATCGCCCGAATCTTCTCGGGATCTACTGAAATCCCTTCCTTAGTGACTACATGTCCTAAGTACTGGATTTCATCTTTGAAGAAGTCACATTTACTAAATTTCGCAAAAAGTTGTTGTTCTCTCAGTTCTTGTAAAACGATACGTAAGTGTTCCTTATGCTCCTCCTCGCTCTTAGAATAGACTAAAATGTCGTCGATAAATACAACAACAAATTTATCTAAGTACTTGTGCATTATGTTGTTCATTAAGCACATGAAAACAGCTGGGGCATTCGTAAGTCCAAAGGGAATTACGACAAATTCGTAATGTCCGTATCTTGTTCTAAAGGCTGTTTTGAAAATGTCTTCTTCTTTAATTCTTACCTGATGATAACCCGATCTCAGATCGATCTTAGAGAATACCGTAGCGCCACGTAGTTGATCAAACAGATCATCAATACGAGGTAACGGATACCTGTTTTTGATCGTCATCTTGTTTAGTTGACGATAATCTATGCAAAGTCGCATAGTTCCGTCCTTCTTTTTAACGAAAATTACTGGTGCTCCCCAAGGGGATACGCTGGGTCGGATATAGTTCTTATCTATTAACTCCTTCAACTGAGTTTTCAACTCGTTAAGCTCCAAAATATTCATACGATACGGGGCTTTTGAATTAGGAACAGCACCTGGTACCAGCTCAATGGTAAAGTCAAGCTCTCTCTTGGGAGGCAATTCTGGGATTTCCTCAGGAAAAACGTCAATAAATTCATTGATGACAGGAATGTTCTCTACTGTTTTCTGGTTGTTCTCAGATTTATCGGTCTCGTCTGTAATAGTTACAGCATAGGTCTTGCACCCTTTCCTGACTGCTCTTTTAAGTTGTAAGGCAGAAATCTGCCTAACTACTGTTTTCCTAGGGATACCTCTAACAGTTACTGGCTGTCCACTACTGTTTATACATCTAAAAGTTTTGTCAAAACAGTTTAAAACGACCCTATGTTGTTCCAACCAGTCCATTCCGATAAGTATGTCATAAGAGCCAAGTGGTAAAATGTTCAGTTTAACTGTAGTTCTAAAATCAGTCATGTTTAAGATGCATTCTTTTACATAGCAGTTTACTTTCTTCTTAGCCCCAGTATCTAATTGTACAGACCAAGAATTATCAAACCTTTCAACAGTCAAATTACATTTTTCTACCAGTTGAGGTGAAATATAACTAAGACTAGCACCTGGATCTATTAATATAGTAACTGGGGTTTTGTTAATCATACCTCCTACTTCCACCATGGAAGTTTGATAGTCAGCCTGACGATTTTCCAATGCTGCATTTATTCTGGGCATAGTTCCGGCAAAATCTCCCACCGTCATTTCGTCTTGAGCAGTATGAATATTGCTGACTTGTTTCTTTCTGTTTGGGCAGACTGAAGCATAATGTGGCCCATTACACTCCCAGCACTTGACAGGTTCTTTTCGCTCAAAATTTTTGGTGTGGTTTCCATGGTTATTAGGAGTCTCTTTGCTGTTTTTGTAATTGTTTGAATGGCTGACAGCTCCATTTTTGTTTCCTTGGAAACTTTTACTGTTAAAGTAATTCCCGTTTTTGCCATTCTTGAAACTTTTATGGGGAACAAATTCCTTTTTCTTGTACTCGATCAGATTGCTGTTCTTTTTGGCTTTCCAGCTGGCTATCCCCTCTTTCTTTTTATTCTGTTCGTAACAGAAATTTGCCTTGCGCATAGCTTCTTCCAGTGTTTTGGGGTTGTCATATTCAATTCTGTCCTTGATATGATAGGGCAGGCAACTAAGAAACCGCTGTATTTTTGGTTTCTCTTCGACAAAATACGGTACATAACGCAACAGACTTCAAAATTTACTGTTTAAGTCCTTCATCGTCATAGATCCGAGTTTTAGTTCATAAAATTCCTTAGCCCTTTCTTCATAATACTGCTCGGACAGGAATTTCTTCTTGAAATACCTTTTAAAGGTACTCCAATTAACTTCTCTTTCTTTGATCCCTTTGACCCTTTTCAGGTCTTGCCACCATATATCCGCCTTTCCCGAGAGGTTGTAGATGGCCATTCTTGCCTTTAGCTGATTTGAGTAGTTATAGATCTGAAAATATTTTCTCATCCCGGATAACCAGGATTCTGCCTCTTCTCCAGTTTCAGCTTCTCCATTGAAAGTTGGGGGCTTTATCTTTTTAAACTCCCCGGAAATCTCCTCATAAGGCCTGTACTTTTTCCTTCGGTTGTGCATCTCAGCTTCACTGCTGTCACTGCTAGTGTGATAACTGGGTTGTCCCTTTCTTTCTTCAGATGAGGAACTGCTGTCAGATTTAGTTGGTTTTGTCCTTTTTGACCCTCTTGGATGACTAACTTCTTCTGAGTCAGCGGGTTTGCTCCTTCCGTCAGTCTGAAATTTTTCCATCAATAGCTGATTTAGTTGTTCCTGAGTCTTTAGAATTCTTTCATTATCCTTCTTAACTGTTTCCATTTCTGTCTTTAATCCTCTTATAGTCTGCATCAGTTCAGTGGTGTGAGCAATTTCTTCTTCTGTCTCCAGTTCTTTTGACATCTGTCTTGTCACGGCTTTGGGAGATTCCTCCTCAGTATATTCTCCCAGTTTTTCCATATCTGTCTGTAAAATTCAGAAAAGAGAATTTTTCTGTTCTGTAGATGAAACCGAAATATATGTTAGTATTTTATAAATAAAACAAAATCTTCTTTTATGATCGCTGTTTGCGGAAGTTTAGTGGAGTCACATCCAGGCCTAGTGTCTGAAACTGAGCTCTGATACCACATGTCAGAACCCGAAATTTCTGAAAAATTTAAAAATTTTATTCACAACAATAAATGTTAACTAGGTGTTTTTTTTTTTTTTTCTCTGATTTGTTTTAAATTCACTAACATACATAATCTGTTGAAAGACTCTGTCTTATTAAAAACTTTGATTTTGGTGATTGTAATTTATGACTGTTTTGTTTTGAGCCGCAAGGGAAGAGCTAGTCGTAGTTGACTGGCTTACTTAGCTTACGAGCTAATGCATATGTCGTCTTTTGTTTCTCAGGTACGCCAGTGAAGTAAGGATCACCGTTGGTTGATCTTGGTGAGCATCAATATTCCCTGTACTTAAAACTTAAAAGATCATCATGATATTTCTTATGCAGATAGTATCACCATGTTCTGCAATAGATTACACAGTCCAGTTATAATTATTGTTTTATGAATATTATGCTATGTTCCTGCTGTAACTTATCAATGGAACAATAGTTTGTATCATAAATTATCATCTACGTAAGGCGACATAGCACCAAGTGACTTGTTGTCATTTTAATACCTATGATTTACTGTTTTGTTCACGTAATAATAAACGTAAGTGAAAGGGTGACGCCTCTAGCATTATTCCCTTATATTCGACTATACTGCAATGTTCAATGTCTACTTTAAAGTTTATATTCTGTTACATGACTGTGCATGGATTTTAACTACCTTCACGATGTGAACCTGTAGATGAAACTCTATTTCAATCATCTTAATAATAGAGATTTATTATTCAAAAATTGTTTACTGTTACAATAGTATTGGTAGCAAACACGATGAGTGTGTATGATAGCAATTGTGTATAATTGTCAAATAGATATGGTAACATTTCCAGGTGTTAAGTAACACGGTATTTTCATTTGAGATTGACTACATTATTGCTTACATAATCATGGAATGTATTATGCTCATGGCATAAATCTAGGATTGATTTTAATATATATAAATATCATGTAACCTAATGTTTTTGCCACATCATGTTGTCCCCATACGATGGCAAGCTTTATAATACCTATAGTGTATAGGTTATATTCATCATACTTGGTCACGAAACTTTATGGTTGAAGTTGACCTTACCTCCTTTATATGGTTGTAGGGTTTATACATAGCACGTACCTTGGTATTCCATGAAGGTTCGATTGCAAGCATACACTATATGCTAAATGATTGTATATCATATGTTGTCTTTTACATTTGACTTACTTATGTAATGATTTTGGATTCGATGTGCAATGATTTGGGTTGCAGTTTGAACTATATAGTCTCGACCCATACTACGTTGATATATTTGGGGGCTACGTGGTTGATTCTCCTCCATGCGGTTGGCAATATATAAAATGTTGATCGAAACCCTACCAGGTTGTTGTATTTGCCTTCGGGCTCGGGTCCTGAGAATGAAACCCTCCCTGTCTGAGTTTTTGTAATGAGAGCACTGTAACTGAGTGCAACGTGTTGGGGTCTGGTCTCGTGGGTTTCATTCTGAAGTAGAATACCTCCTCGGCTCTGTTGATAGATTTGGCTACGGTTTCCTTATTTTGTGGTCTCGTTGCTCCGTCATTGTGTAAAACCAGCTACTTACAGTCCTTCACTTCGCTGGTGTGGATAGGAGACAGGGTTTTGCTACTGTCTTTAAGTTATGTGAGAGGTGATGCATTTGGGTTTTGGGTGTGCTTCAAGTCTGGTTCCATGCCAGCGTGAGGGTTTCGTCTGGAACTATTACCTTGTCTCAGCTGTCAAGGAATGTTATGTAGGTTTTGTTTATTTACCTATCTGACGAAGATGATGGGGTTTCTATATTTATTCAGCCTGTGGCTACCGGTTGTCCACTGTTACTTTCCTCCATGTCTCGGTAAGACGCACCACATTTTTACAGTTTTTAAGTTTTATAATCATTCATTAGATTTACGTTTTTGTTTCTATTCTCTGCACTTAAATGGTGACTAAAATCCTCGGCATTCGTCAATGTGCAGGTCACGCGGCTCTTGAAGGTGTACATGGCTTTATCATTCACGCAGGCTCCTCCGGGTAAGCCTGGTTATCCACGGCTGTCTCCTTCCTTTGCTGGTTTTGTGGCTAGGGTTGTGTCAAGGAGGAAAACTCCTGTATAGTGAAGTCGTTTGACAACTTGCAATTCATAGTTGCAGTCATATGTATGGAGTTGTTTTGGTTTGAAATGAAAGGGGTTTTGAAACCCTGTTAAGTGTATGGAGAGCCATTCACGGCCACGCCCATATGAGGCCAGGGTTTCGGCTATGGTTTCTATAATGGCTAAGCATAGGATTTAAACCTCGCTGTATAAGATTTATATTTTTAATATATATTATTGGGTCTGTTATGACCGTGTTTCGTTTTCATGTTTTGTTAAAAAAATATAGAATGTATTTGAAAATGAAGATAAAAAGGGTACTTCGGTACCTGTAATGGAGGATAACTCGGTTTATAAATGAAACCCTAACCTGTCTCTATGTGTTTTCTTCAATTTGAAAAGTTAAATGAGAGATGATGACTGTTCCTCGATTGTGACTGTAATAATTGAAAACTTGGGGTTATTCTGGCGAATTTGGGGTGTTTGTTTTATGTTCAAAGCATCAGTATGGTATTGTTACTCGATGGCGACTGGGATTGAATTATAATATTATTTATTTTGTTTCTTGTATTGTTGTTAAATGAAACTGTATGTAGAATAAAATACACTTAGAACTAAGTATAAAGATACTGTAAGTTATGGCTGCCATATAAGGCATTCCTTTCATTTGTTTTTCAGTCTGTCGAAAGGAATAATGGAAGGCTACGGCCGTGTATGGTTTTGGAAATACTTTAAGGGAGACATTTATTCCGAGTAATTAAAATTACTGTGTATAATTTAAGATGGTGGTAACAGCCATTGATGACTGTGTTAGTCGACAGTTTCTCTGTTGTATTAATATGTTTGTATTGTTTAAAAACAACTCTGTTATTTCTATTATATTGACATGGCTACTGTGTTCTGATACTAGAAACAAAGAAAATAATAATCTACAGTTTCTATATGCTTGTACTTGCCTACTGTGTAGAAGATTTTAAGATTATGTGAAGGCTTGTAACAATAAAATATTGTTACAGTCACTTCTTTAGTTAGTCAATAACTGCCAACATGTTCTGAGTATAAATAATATATAATGAGATGAGCTTTGTTCATCTGTTAAATCGATATAAGAAAAACCCGTAACTTAAAGTTTACTAAAATATACAATACATTTATATATACAGATAGTTTATTCTAGTAGGAAATTTCTCAAGGTAAACACTAAGGTTTGTCTAGATTTGTTCTTATGATTGTTTAATAGCTCTAATTCTGATTTATCTATCGTCTAATAATTCTGTCTGTTATTTAAACTATTAACAGAAATTCTAGCAGGTGCATAAACATGGTATTTGTTAACTGTAGCTGTAACAATTAGATTCTGTATAAGATAAATACTTTATATAAATAAAAATAGGAAGTTTCTACAACATCTGCATTCTGAAATTTATACCAAAGGAACATACAGAAATGATTTACTGAAGTTGAATACCATCAAACAGTAGTTGTACTAGTCTATCTCATAGGAAAATTAAATAAACCAACAACAGGAAGAGTGGCAGAACCTGTAGATGGTAGACAATAACAGCAATGGGAGACTGTTCCTCCCTACCAATTCCTGGAGAGTGCCCAGACAGCACTTCTCAGGACCCCCGAGCTTGCTCTGGTCTAACTGGCTGGAATCTAAGTACGGCCAATAATTCCCTCAGCCAAAACAGCTATACTGGAACCAAGTTACTGCAACTTCCTGCTCAAAAACACTTCCTTACTGTTTTCCCACTTCCTCAATGGGACTCCTGAATAGCATTCACCTGAATGTATTCTCCCTCTAGAACAAATGCTGAACCCCCAGCTCAGTTCATTGAGTAGTATTTAAAAGATTGCCTAGGTCTTAGTTGGGCTAACTGTCATTAATGAGCCACCTGCTCAGATTCCACTTTCTTGGGGAATCATGACCCCAAAATATAGGGAAGTTGCCACCTGCAACTCAGGAAGTGTTTGAGGATGCTGCCACTTGTCTTTTGTCCTTCCACCTAATTCCATCCACCAGTTAGACCAGTAACCTCTTTTAACAGCTCTCCCATGTTGTTGTCTCCATAATTTATTTATTAATAATAATTATTCAGAATTTACATTCCATTTCTGGAGACTCTGCTGAGTCATCCATTCCTACTTAGCATTAAATTTAACATAATGTTCTCAGGAATATTAAAAATAATTACATTATTTTAATAAAATTGGGGTATGTGACAGATGACTCCACTGATGATGATGAAGACTTCCAATTGTGCTCCGATGACACCAGTTGTGCTCCGATGACACTCCAGTGATCTTTTGATCACTCCATGAAGTCTAATTCGAATTGCCACCTTAGGCATTCGAATTCCTCATGCATTGTATTATTTATTTGTCCATTTGTGATTAATGAATTAGTGTGTGTGAAGTATTTTTGCTTCTATCCAAGTTCTATTGTATTATTATTCTGTTGCTCATTATACTGCATTGACCACTCTTCTTCTATTTTCTTGCTTAATCAATTACTTTCTTGTGAGGTATACATCATCTCTTAGATCTGTTGTGAGGATTTTTACACTTAGTTGATTTAGTTTGTGACGAATAACTTATTTTGTAGAGACCACTAAAGATTTGTGGGGTTAAATGATGATCCTCATTTTGCACTTGGTCAACAACTTTAGATTATTTATTTTTTCTCAGGAGAAAAGGAGAAAATGATATGTTTTTGGTCATGTTTGGAGGGTTTTAACAAGGAAAATCAAAAGAGACTTTTTCTTAAATATTAAGGAAGTTTGTAACATGTGATATTGGAAAAAGATAAAATATCCATTTTGAATATCTCTTAAATGGAGTAATCAAAGGCATAAAACCTACATATATAGTATCCTTCTAAATCTATAAGCTCCATTGCATTTTGAAATGTGAAAAATGGATTTATGGTTTTAGAAGGAATGACCATTTCACTAAAAGATGTAAAAGGAGGGAAGCATGACCTCACCATGATGGCATCATCTAGATGATGACAATATAGTAAGGGAACATGATTAGGAAAGGGGATGCCATTGATAAGGATTTAGCATACATAGACGATATCCCCTAAATATGTAAGCTCCATTGTGTTTTGAAATGGGAAAAATGGATTTATTGTTTTAAAAGGAATTACCATTTCACTAAAATATGCAAAATGAGGAAAGAATTACCTCACCATGATGACATAATCTAGATGATAACACTAGTAAGGATACATGCTCAAGGAAGGGGATGCCATTGATCAAGCTTTAGTATACTTGATGACACTAGTAAGGATACATGCTCAAGGAAGGGGAGGGGATGCCATTGATTAGGCTTTAACATACTTAATGAGAAGTAAGATAGCCAAAGGCCTCAACTATGATAATAAAGTGGACCGAAACTATTGTACCCTTATAAGATGGACTCTAAAGAGCCTTATTTATTTCAATTTGTAATTATTAATATAAAGGTGGGTCAAGGCATCTAAAAATAAAGTTTCTATGGATCAAGAAAAAGTATGCTAAGACTGATACACTTGACACTACCATAAGCCTTCTCAAAGTTTATTTTAATGAATAAAATATTAAGTCTTAAACATTAGTTCTACCCTAAATTGTGTCAATGTTTTCTAGAATGAATCACCCTCTAATGAGATAGTTTGTTCTTGATGATTAAGGTTAGGCATAATATTATCGATCAACGTGGTTGGGGCTTTAGCTATAATTTTGATGGGAGACATCTAAGAGGGTGATTGTCCTCAATTGTTAATGAGATCTTGGCCCCCTATATTGGGGATAAAATAAATAATTCATTTGTTGATTATAATCCCAAATATTTTTTTTTAATAGCTTCCTTGCACGCCTATATCAAATTTGGACCTACAAAATCCCATGTGGCCTTATGGAATTTGCATATACACCATGCAATCTAGGTGACTTATGCCCAATCATATCAGGGAAACCTTTGACTCATACAATATCAACAATTGGCCACACATACTTTTCTAGTAATTAGAAAGTATATGTGGGCCCACATAAAATTTAGTCTACTTAACTACTGCACATATGTGTGAAGGATTATGACTAAAGAACTATTTTTTACTAGATGAAAAAAACCCATTGATATCCTCTTGCTTGGCGAGTATCCAATGGGATTCTTTAGCACACAAATATTTTTGGATGTTTCTTCTGTGGAAGAAAGGACTTTGAAAAGATCATTAGTTAGTTAGTGCCCAATGTAAAGCCAATGGATACATGCCCTTAATTAATCACCCCAAATGTGATGGGCTTTTCCAACTTTAAAAGATGTTAGACCTTGAAGGTCATGGCTTGAGTAACTTCATAGACTGGGTTATTTTACACTCTTTGATTAATTTGTTGGAGCTCCTCCTTAACAAATTTGTGATTTTTCCATAGATTAAGAAGTTTTGTTTCCCATATCTCCTTGGAAATAATCCAACCATCCTTGCATGTTCATTTAGGTAATAGGTTCCAAACATTTATAATACAATTCATGCATATCTAATTTCTCAAGTAAGAAACATTCAACAAAAGATGAGCATCAAGTATTCTCTTCTTGATCATTCCCCCAAGACATGAAAATAGGTTGGTGGTCTAGGAATGACATGGCTCCCCCTAGCACCTTAACATGTCCAACTATATTGCAATAAATAAGGTATTATGTTTAGTGAACATAATTGATATATCCTTTTGAGGAGCCTTTTGTTGTCCTTTTAAAACTTACATCAAGTAAACTATAGATAGATATGATCATTTTCCTAAATTTATTTGGGTCATACAATCTAAGTGTAGCCTCGAAGGGCATTTTGAGTTATCTTCTTCTCATAAAGAACTCTTACATGCAAAATTCCTTCCTTGTATTCTTATTCATAAACCATGTTTAAGTCTCCATAAGCAAGCTAATATGCTTCATGGATTTTGTCCTCCATCCATCTCAAATAAGGGTTTTTTCTACAATATCTAGTAAGTAAATATTGGTAAATCTCAACATTTACCAATCCATATTCAATGTGATGTATATCTTTTTTTCAAGTAGAAAAAACCTTGTTCCTTGTTATTCATTCGAATCAAAGAGAACAATGAAACATTGCATAATTCTAGCATCTTCATAACATAGAGATGTCCACCAACTAACAAGGCTATCCATCGAAGAATAAACAAACCATTGTAGTCCCCTCTCCATCAAGTGGACATAAAGTTATGATATAGGATACCACCAAAATCAAGCTATATCTCTCCAAACTGACAAGAGAGGCATACAAAATAGTCATCCCGAAAAAAAAACAACAACGAAAGACTAGGAAAAAAGGTAAACATAACCCTTAGTGGAGAAAGTATTCTCCACATATTCTTCAAAAAAATAAAGTACCCTCAGGCCCCCCAATTGCTCTTTTTGATAGTTCATCTGCAACAAAATTGATTTCTCTAAATACATGGCAAATATTAATATCCCCAAAAGATGAAATAAGAGTCTTGATTCTACGAAACCACTGCTCCAGAGATAGAACCTGTAATTTAGACAAATTATTTTCCCTATTTACAACAATCTTAGAATCACCAAGAACTTGGATCAATGCAATACCATTTAAAGAAGTCCCTAGAGAACCAATAATTATGCTCTCGTGTTTGAACCCAAGCCACAACCCATCCGCAACCTGAAATTATGGTCCTCATTAATCTTTAAGAACATACCTACACGACAAGCCCCTTTCTAAGCTGCACCATCAAAGTAGCCCATAGAAAAGGAAGAGATAAGAAGATCTATGAGCTGTCTAGGTCTTTTGCTTTTCTCCATGGAGTAATGAATTGTTTTGTACCCACTACTCAAAATTTTCTTCAATGGAAGATGGACCCCATCTCTGAGAGATCTCAAAGTCATCATAAATACCTTACCTTTAATATGAACATTATTTCAATCCACGAAAAAAAATAAAATTTGAATTGACATAAAAGACACACCCTTACATTTTCCTTCTTTATTCATAAATGTGAAAACAGTCGCATTTGACCACCTATAACACTTAATACATTGTTTAACAAAACATAAAAACTTTTACTTCTTTACAACACATTCAAGATTCTATATAAACTATGATATCTTTTCTATAAGAGTAATTGAGACTCTCAATAGCATACTGCACTACACATGACATTTAAAATAAATAATAAATAGAAATTTCAACTTCCATTTCACCCTTATTAAAAAATAATATGTAGAGATATTAAAAATAAATAATTCAAAATTATTAAAATATCTTTTCACATATACCTAAATATTTGAATCTAAAAAAGAACATAATTTATGAAGTTTATTTATATCCTTTCATTTTAATTCACGTGTTCGTTTCTCTGTGCGTTTGAATATTAAGTATCCGAAAAACACTGAAAATAAACATATCTGTGATTCATGTGTTCGTCTCTATGTGCGATTGAATTGGTATCTGAAAAACACCGAAAATAAATCAATCACAAAAACACTGGAGTGGATATCATATAACTGGGGATGTAGCTCACATGGTAGAGCGCTCGCTTTGCATGCGAGAGGTACGGGGTTCGATACCCCGCATCTCCATTTTCGTGTCATCTTAAAAAGATTCGAAGGTCGCATGTTCAATCAACTTCATCGAATTCCATAGTGGCATATCGTATCAGTCACTAGGAAATATAACATAAAAAAACAGGTCGGTCGCGTTTTCACTTCACGCTCATCGTGGCATTTACTGTATCAGTGATTTATGGAAAAGGTTTTCACTTCACAATCATCAGAGCAATATGAAATCTTCAAAGAACCCTTGGGGAGTAACTAAATAAGTGCAAAAATGGGATATGGTGGCTTCGTCAATGGTTTGTAGACCAAAAGGGTTATGGGGGCTAGGCATTAGGGACCGGGAGGGGTACAATCTGAAATGCTTGGAGTGAAAACCTGGTGGAGATGGATCTCGAAAGGTCGAGCACTCTGAAGTAAAGTCTGGAGAAGAAAATACGTTGCGAATGTAGACGAATGGGACCTAATACGTTTAGATGGACTCCCAAAAAGACCCCTAATTTGGAATTATGCCTGGTAGGGTAGAAAGCTAACACCAAACCACAATTTTTGGGAAATCAGGGACGACCACTCTGCCCTCTTTTGGGAAGACACTTGGAAACAAAAACCCAAGCTCCTCTTTTGGGAAGACACTTGGAAACAAAAACCCAAGCTCAATGAGTACCAACATATTGAAGAGTTGCAACAATGTCTGCAAGCTTCCAACAAAACATATGTCTATCAGCATTGGCGCATTAGCAAACATAATCATAATTGGAGGCAATGAGAGCCCTGGGAACACTAGTCACACCCTCCAAAAGGCTTCAATTGGGATGGATTATGGAAAAAGCTTCACTCCAAAAATATTCATCCCCACCTTGGCCCGGACAAATTGAGATGGGGCCATAGAGGAGGGGGACACTTTTTGTTAAAATAGGCATGTAAGATATTCACTAACTCTAAGAATCTAGAGGAAGCAAATATCTAGGGGCAAATATGGCAATAAAACCTTTGGCCAAAGATGTCCACCTTCCTCTAGCTAGTGGCTCGAGGCAAAGCCCTCACTTGGGATCAACTAGTTAAGTGAGGCTTTGAAGGCCCATTGCGATGCTACCTATGTCGAGAGGCTATATAAGATATGGAATATCTCTTCAACAAGTGCCCCTTCATATCTACTCTTTGGGATAGAGGAACCACTATTTTCAGGATATCAAACAGGAAGTGGGACAATATCATTGAAACCTTAGAGCAATGGAGACAAAAAGCCTATAAGAATGCCAGCATCAACAGAACTTGGTAGCTCTTCTCGAGATTCCTGTTATGGGAAACCTATAAGGAAAGAAACCAAAGGGTTTTCAAAGATGAAATTAGTAGCAGCTACAGGGTCTGGAGTAAAATTCACGCCAATAATAAATATTCGAGAAACCATATAGTCCACCAACTGGGAAGACAACGAATGGAAATGTTCAAAGCTAGAGTAGTCTATAATGCATGCATGGGGGATTTATGAACAACATTGAATTCAACAACAACCCAATTTGAAGGCCGTAATTTCCATCCCTTAAAGGTGGTCCCCCCTTGAGGGCTTCCTCAAACAAAAAGGAAATTCGGGGCCAACAAGATTTGGAGGAGTCTTCCACAGTTACCATGGTGATATCCTCTACATTTATGCATGACCAATCAGTTGAGAAAGTAATAATGCAATCAAACTACATGTTATAACACATGGAATACAAATTGCACTCAAGGAGAACTTCTCCAAATTGATTGTGGAAGGGGTTTTGTAGATCGTAATCAACATTCTTAAGTGTCTCCAAAATAGATCCCCTATAAGTAAGATATCTAAAAAATACCATCTACAAGTGTAACTTGAATGGTTAAGCACCCTTATTTGTGAAGCCATTGTTGTCATCCCATCGCATGTTAGATGTGATCCAAACAAAGTAGTTGGAAAGCTAGCCAATGAGGAAGTCACCAACAACAGTGAGGACATAGACAATTCCTGGGAAGCTCTCCCTCCTTTGCATCTCAAGATGAAGAGCCTGAGCCTAGTGAAGTCTGACTTCCATCCCCCACGATAGGTGAGAAGGGGTGTGATGGTGTGTCACACGAACCCATGCTAAATCGCCTGGCACAGTTGAAAATTGACACATGGTTTGGGACAAATGGAGGTTATAGGGATGCATGGCATGAGGAGCAGCCCTTGCACACCATACAAGGCAATTATGGAGACATAAGCTAGCATAGGGTTTGGTGTTCTACAAAAGGGGTTGGGAAAGTTAGTAATATGGGATTCCATCATGAACTAGTTCCTCCATCCCACACTCATTATGCCATTTTTACCCCTCAGTACGAGATACATAGAGGTCGATTGTGAAATGTCTCAAAGGGGGAATGACTCAGAATTATGTGTTTAAGGTTGAGTATGAGTTGCGAGAGAAAGTTACTATTCAATTTAGGGAAATCAATGACAGTAGCTCTGGGAGGTTCTCAATGCTTGCTTCGATGGTGAGTTGAGCCAAAGAAGCCTCCCCCTTGGGGGGTCCTGCTTTGTGGAGAACAAAGTAAATATGTTGGATTGAGTGGTGCATATTGGACAAGATCCACCTACAATAAATTTCAATGGTGAAGAGTAGGAGAGGATGAGGTGGGAGAAGTGGCCAAGGCAACACCCATATTCCATGGGTGATACAAGAGACAAGGGCGACCAAGGATATTTATAACATGCTCGTCTCAATCCCTACTCAACAACTGAAAGATAGTATGAAAGAATAGGTCAAGCAGGAGCAAAGCGACGATGATTTGGACACAATTCATGGTGATATTGGTCAACTAGTTAAGGATGCCATAACATCCCTTGCTTGAAAAACCAAGCTAATGAAGACAATAATTATTTACCAACAAATGAAAACCCCCATGGGAAAAGTCATCATGAACAATAGTGAAGAAAATAAGGAGATCCTCCTTCAGTTGGAAAAAAATGAGGGTCATATTGGTAAGGTGAAGGTCACTATGAAGTTGATAGCTAGGGCACAAGTTGAGATGGGAGCCAAGCTAAACATCTTGGCCAAGGAAACCATAGGGATGTTATTCATGGAGCATGGGCCCCCTTGACAATTTAGTTTATTCTGCTAGACTGTGCCGACGGCGCAGATTGTTTGATTTAGTTCTGTGTTTTCCTTCTCAAGCGCTGGTTGTCTTCATGCAACCTGCGTCGGGGTTAGTTAAATGGGATAAAGGTAGCTTTCGAGCGACTTCTAGAAGTTGGATGAGGTGGATCTCTATCCCTAACTCCTAGGTGAGTTGTCCTTCGGTTCCCTAACCTCAAGGGAAGATCCCTTAGCCCTCTCCCCATGATCCTCAACCTACTCTATCCACTTGGTCCTATAAATACAAGGCCCCTCTCAATTCCAAAGGGAGGAGGTCTATAGCACTTGCATGCTGGTGAAATTAGCTTAGGATATCCCTATCCATCTATTGGGAGACTCTCACTTCCTTTGGAGGCATTGACTTGGCTTGTTGGAGGAGGATTGCAGCGTTAAGGCTTGGGTTGTGATCATCTCTCTACCTTGTATTTCCCTCTTTTATACAGTAATATAAACTCTTTCCACAAATGTTATTGTGTTGATAATGTTTTGTAGTTTACTTCCTATTAGATTTTGAGCATTAATTCAATATACTCTAGGATCTTTACTGAGAAAATAACATGTACAGCATATCAAGTATAACAATGCACATCAATCACACCAAGCAATCACATGAGACAATAGACACACAGAGTTTCACTGGGGAAAACCATAAAGGTGAAAAACCCCACAACTTCCTCAGAGATAGAAAGAGAAATGATACAACCCAAGTACAAGAGATAGTCTTCTCCTAGCAGTTGAACCTCCTCCTCCACTAGTGCACCACTTTCCGAGTAGTGTAGAAGTGAATAATGAGATGATCAAATAGAGTGCCTCCCGCACTCTATTTATACATGACATGACCTGCCTAATAACCTAGTAGGGCCAACTTGTCTAACTCAGTCTAATAACCCATGGTTATACTAATCAGGGTCAACCCCACACTTGGTGGTCTAATAACCCATCACAGTAAGTTACGACACTTGCGACACTTATCAATACAAATGACAACACTTCCGTATAGAGGAATAATACCATCTCTATAGGAGTACAATATACATAGGTGAAATACATTCCGAAGTTACATATACATCAACACTCCCTCTTAACTAGGAAGGTATTTCTCGACACAGATCTGCTACCACAAGTCTTCTTCTCTACATCATCATCACTGGATCATCGTCATCAAATCATCATCATCGTCATTGTCACTACTGCTGCTATCTCAATCAATCTCCAATCTACTCATCGTAGGAAGTTCTACAGAGCTAGTCCTTTTTCATACTAGATGTAGGCCCACCACCTACAGGTCTTCATCATCTACAGAGCCAGCCCTTTTTCATGCTGGATGTAGGCCTAGCCTCCATGTAGGTCTTCAACCTCTCTGCGAGCAAGCCATCAAGTAGGTACATCTCAGGACTGATTA
This sequence comes from Larix kaempferi, assembly GCA_027924585.1. Lineage (NCBI taxonomy): Eukaryota > Viridiplantae > Streptophyta > Pinopsida > Pinales > Pinaceae > Larix > Larix kaempferi. Next base: position 5,357,760 of record BSBM01000717.1, on the reverse strand, counting down.
CACTGCCTCTGCAAAACCTGCAAGATCTCCCAGGACTGATTACACTGCCTCTGCAAAACCTACAAAAGCATCTCAGGACTGATCATATGCCTCTACAAAACCTATGTACCATACTGTCACATCATCGTCCACGGAGCACAACCCAGATGCACATCACACAACACTTACACCACCGACATGGGAGATCAAATCTATCACCATTTGGAGAAGGCTCAACACTTACATCACAACCATGGGAGAACACATCTATCACCATGTCGAAAAGGCTCACTCAGCCCTTACATCTCACCATGGGAGAACACATCTATCACCATGTGACAATGGCCCAGCCCTTACATTTCAGCATAGGAGAACACATCTATCACTATCTGAAAATGGCCCCAGCCCTTACATCTCAGCATAGGAGAACACATCTATCACTATCTGAGAATGGCTCCATCCCTTACATCTCAGCATAGGAGAACACATCTATCACTATCTGAGAATGGCTCCATCCCTTACATCTCAACATAGGAGAACACATCTATCACTATCTGAGAATGGCTCCAACACTTATATCTCACCATGGGAGAACACATCTATCACCATGTGAGAAGGGCTCATGTGCATCTGTGTCTCCAGACTCATCACTTCCCCTTGGAAGTATTCTCAATCTGAGGTACACCAAGTCTTCCTCTGAAGTATTCAAACTTCACTCTGGCCAGCGGCTTGGTCAACACATCGGCTATTTGCTCGTCTATCGCAACATACAGGAGCTTCACTGCTCCTCTCTGCACCATATCCCTGATATAGTGGAACTTGATCTCAATGTGCTTTGACTTGTCATGGAACACCGGGTTCTCCGACAACTTCACACAACTCTGGTTGTCGCAATATATACAAGTAGCACTCAGCTGGAGATCAAACAAATCAGACAGTAGCTTCCTAAGCCATATTGCCTCACAACTAGCCGAACAAGCTGCAACATACTCTGCTTCGGCTGTACTCAGTGCCACACAGGACTGCTTCCTGCTAAACCAAGAGATCATACCGGATCCCATACTGAAGCAACACCCTGAAGTGCTCTTCCGATCAATGGCACTGCCTGCCCAATCCGAATCAACATAACCCTCCAGGTTAAACTTTTGATTCGCCTCATACTTGAGTCCATAGTCAACTGTACCCTTCAGGTACCTCATAATATGCTTTGCAGCTATCAGGTGAACATGTCTCGGATCTGTCAAGCACTGGCTCAAGGTGTTCACCTCAAAGCAGATGTCTGGTCTCGTATTGGTCAGGTACATCAAGGACCCAATCATCTAACGATACACCGTAGCATCAACCGACTCAGATGAAGCATCACATAGAAGCTTCAGGTTCGATGCCATAGGTGTGGCCATGGCCTTGCAGTCCATCATCCCGAACCTCTTCGGGATCTCTACTGCATACTTCCCTTGTCCAAGGAAGATTCCATCTGCACTCTGCCACACCTCCATACCAAGAAATTAGTGCATCATACCCAAGTCCTTCATCCTGAACTCGACAACAAGATTCCTCTTCGTGTCATCAATCAATCTATCCTCACCTGTTACAAATAGGTCATCCACATACAATAGTAGTATCATTGGATTTCCTTCCTCAACCTTGTAGTAAAGGTTGGAATCTGCTTTACTCTTGGTAAAGCCCAAACTCGATAGGAAGCCATCTATCCTGCCATACCAGGTCCTGGGTGCCTGTTTCAAACCATATAGGGCTTTCTCCAGTTTGCACACATGAGTCCCTCTGTCATGTGTCTCAAACCTGAGTGGATGCTCCACATACACTTCCTCCTCAACTACACCATTCAAGAAAGCTGTCTTGACATCCATTTGGTGTACCTTCCATTTCATCACTACAGCCAGAGCAAGTATTGATCTAATGGAAGTGTATCTGGCTACAGGTGAAAAAGTCTCTTCATAATCAATCCCTTCTTTCTGGGAGAAGCCACGAGCTACAAACCTAGCTTTGTATTTCTCTATGCTACCATATGCAACATGCTTGATCTTATAGATCCACTTGGAAGTAACAACAGACTTCCCATATGGTCTTGGGACCACATCCCAAACATCATTCTTCATGATCGACTGGTATTCCTCGACCATGGCATCCTTCCATTCTTTCTTTTCCACTGCTTCTTCATAACTGGAAGGTTCTTTATTCATGATATCAAAGAGTAAGGCAACATAGCTGGTGTGTGATCTTGTCCTTTTTCTTTCTCTTTGTTCCTCTTCTGGAATGCCAAACCTTTCTGCATCTTGAATGAGCTCTCTAGCCCATGCTGGTTTCCTATTGTGAGAGTTCTTCTCACGAGGTGGATCTACAGGTTGTTGTGGATCTTCCATCTCACGATCTTCTTCAGGAATTGCTTCATTTATTGTAGTGTCTTGTGTTCTGGATATTCTTGGTTCTTCATTGTCTTCAGCAAGTATCTTTCTCAATTTGGTGTATGCTGAGCCTTCATCAAATGTTACATCCCTACTGATATCAATTTTCTTGAATCCTGGGAAGTAGATTCTGTAAGCCTTCGAGCTTTCACTGTAGCCCACGAATATGCCCTTCTTTCCTGAAGGATCTAGCTTTGTTCTCTTTTCTTTTGGGATGTGAGTGTATACTGGACAACCGAATAGTCTAAGATGGCTAATTTCTAGTTTCTTACCAGTGAACACTTCTTCTGGTGTTTTGTTGTCAAGTATCTTATGAGGTGTTATGTTCTGCACATATACAATTGTCCTTGCTGCTTCAGCCCATAAGTGCATAGGTAGATCTTGGTCATGAAGCATTGCCCTAGCTTCTTCCATGATTGTTCTATTCTTCCTTTCGGCAACCCCATTATATTGTGGATTGTAAGGAGTAGTCAACTCCCTCTTAATCCTTGAATCATTGCATAGCTTCTTGAAGTCTCCTGAAGTGAATTGTCCCCCATTGTCAGACATGAAGATCTTGATCTTCATGTCAGTTTGGTTTTCTATCAAGGCTTTGAATTCCTTGAACTTGTCAAACACTTCATCTTTGTTCTTCAAGAAGTAAACCCAAGTATTCCTAGAAAAATCATCAATGAAGGAAACATAGTATACATACCCACTCAGAGAACTAGATGACATCGGACCGCATACATCAGAGTGGATGATTTCCAAGATTCTTTTTGCCTTGCTTTCACTACTTGGAAATGTCTTCTTTGTGTTCTTTCCCTTTGCAAAACCTTTGCAAATGCCTTCATGCTTTGTTTGGATTTCAGGAAGACCTTCCAATGCTTTGCTTGCAATTGGTAATGCCCTATAGACTTATAGTGCATGTGTGCAAGCCTTCTATGCCAAAGTTCACTTGGTTCTACTGAATCATGGACCATGTCTTGTTCTGGCTGGCCCTTCAATTTGTATAATCCTCCCTCTTGCTCTCCAATCACCACTACATCATCTATAGTCTTACCCTTTTGCCACATTAGGACTTGGCCATCTACAAATGCAACCCTCATGTCTTTTGCATCTAATGCAGATATGGAGAGTAGATTCTTCTTGAGACATGGAACATAAAGTACATCTTTCATCTTCATGGACTTTCCAGAGTCTAGCTTATAGGAGGCTTCACCACTTCCTTTTATTGGATATTGGTAGTCATCCCAAAGTTTCATCTTGTGGGGTGATTCATGTTCAGATAGGTTCATAAAGGATTCCTTGAATCCTGTCATGTGCTTGGAAGCCCCACTATCTATAAGCCAATCATTACTTCCATGAGTAATGGTACCAGTGAGGGTAGAAATTAAAACATACTTTTCATCACTTGAAGAATCTTCACTTTCTTCCCTAGCCCTCTTCCTGGGAGGTTCATCATCCTCTGCAGTGTGAGCATGATGTTTTCTTTTGGTGTTCTTCTTTCTTTTGTGAGAGTCATCTTTATTGTTTCTGGGACAGTCCCTGGCATAGTGTCCCTTTTCATCACATGTAAAGCATCGGGCATTTGATATGTTTCTTTGAGATCTGAAGTTGCCCCTTTGATTCTGATGGTGATGCTTTTCTTTCTTACTGTGGTGATGTCCCTTCTTATCATCATGTCTTTTGGAGTGTGCTGTGAGAGCTTGGTCTTCATTCCTCATCTTTTCTTCTCAAGCTATAATTCGAGCTTCTTCATATGAGCACTCTTCCCACAGTCTACTGAAAGTGATAAGTTTCCTCCTAGCACAAATTCCTTGGATGAAGGAATCCCATGACCTAGGAAGGCCATTAAGATTGGTCATTACCACTTATTCATTCTCTATATCTTCTCCCACAGCTTCATGTTGTTTTTTTATCTGGGAGACCCTTGAGAAATAAGACTACATAGTTTCTACATTTTGGATCTTGATATTCTTTAGTTGATTCCTCAAGGTCATCTTCTGATTTATGTTTTTCCCTTCAAATAGCTTGGTCAAAGAATCAAACATTTCCTTAGGTGTCTTCAGAGATGACACATGGGGTATGAGATGGTCTTTGATAGAATCAGCAATAATCCTCTTTGCCTTGACTAATTTCTTCTTGTGTAGGGCCTTAGCCTCTTCTCCCTCTGGGACAAGGACCTCTTCACTTATGTAAGTGTCCAACTCATTCTCTTCCAAGATTAACCCAATCCTATACTTCCATGCTCGAAATTTATCATCCCCTTCAAGCTTATCCTCAAGCTTGGTGTGGTGAGACATCTTTAAAGAGTACTTCAAATGGAAATTGAAAAGATTTAGGTCTTACCACTTGATTTGCTAAAGACTGGATCTGGTCCCGAATTAGGGTTTGTCAGAGAAACCCTAAAAATTCAAACTTTGAATTTCAAACTTCTGAAGGGATAGAAAGATGTGCCTTGAGGAGTTGATCAGCTTGGTATACTCAGATTTGAAAAATGCAAAGTTTCACCCTTCAAGAATGCTTTTCAATCTCCCGGATTCACTAGGGAGGACCCTGAATTAGGGTTTGAGTTTCCCGGAGCTTCACCCAACCAAAAAGTTCGATCCAAAGCTCTAAACTTTGATTTTTCCAAGGAGCTTCCAGCTATGGTCTCAGATTTCATAAATTCCTATTTTTTGTGGAAACCTTACTTTTTAGGGCAAAAAATGAAAGTGCCCAAAATTGAGATCTGATCGGACAGAAAGATTCACCTTGCTGAGGAGAGTCAATCTATCATATTTCTTTTCCAAAATCTGTGGAGAGAAACCCAATAAACAAGAAACCCTAGTTTTCGCAACTGCACAGTGCCTTCTTCTCAGGTTAGCTTTGATACCATGTTAGATTTTGAGCATTAATTCAATATACTCTAGGATCTTTACTGAGAGAATAACATGTACAGAATATCAAGTATAACAATGCACATCAATCACACCAAGCAATCACATGAGACAATAGACACACAAAATTTCACTGAGAAAACCATAAAGGTGAAAAGCCCCACAACTTCCTCAGAGATAGAAAGAGCAATGATACAACCCAAGTACAAGAGATAGTCTTCTCCTAACAGTTGAACCTCCTCCTCCACTAGTGCGCCACTTTCCTAGTAGTGTAGAAGTGAATAATGAGATGATCAAATAGAGTGCCTCCCGCACTCTATTTATACATGACCTGACCTACCTGATAACCTAGCAGGGCCGACTTGTCTAACTCAATCTAATAAACCATGGTTATACTAATCAGGGCTGACCCCACACTTGGTGGTCTAATAACCCATCACAACAAGTTACGACACTTGCGACACTTGTCAATACAAATGACGACACTTCGTATAGAGGAATAATACCATCTCTATAGGAGTACAATATACATAGGTGAAATACATTCCTAAGTTACATATACATCAACACTTCCTTAACTGTTTACTTAGATCAATTATTGTTTAGACATATTTTACTGCTTTTATTGTTTCCATATGTCTTAACAGGTCTTGCAGCTAAAGATATGACGACCGCGAGACTTGGAACAAAAACGAGGAAGAAGATCTACAATCTGAAGGTAAGATGTCTAAGTACTCGATCTTTAACTAGATCTAGGAAAGTAGCTTTGTATTCTGTCCTTATTTGTTCTAGATTCACATTGAACTAGGGAGATCTGGCTCGCATCTACTCGAGTAGATTGTCCAATAACAAATCTGGCGACCACACTGGGGAATTCACATTAGTTTTGATTTCAATTTTGAGTGTGTTATTCTTGATTTCTTTAATGAGCCATTAATTTGCCTCTTAATCCTATTTTCACCATTAGTTTCTTTCCTCTGAGAGTTTGTTGACTTTCTTTGGGTCTGTTGAGCCATTCTCAGTCCATTTATTTGATCATTGGTTGGAGTTTTTTCCTTGTTTGTGTTGAGTTGTTCACCCGACACACCTGGGAAGTACATCCAGGGCGCCTGTCCACCCAGGAACGCATTTTGCCTCTGGTCATACTTCGCCATCGACGCTTTTGCCGATCTGACATTCTGCATCGCCGATGATTTTCTCTTGTTTGCAACCTGCGTCGGGCGCTCTGTGCCCAACCATAAGTTATGCCAAGTTTTCCAACTTGATGCTTGGGTTTCCTGCTCCAAACCTTTTGATTTTTGGATTGATCAGCAAATATCTCTGCACTGTATCTTCCAGGAAAAGGTCTTTTTGTTCAGCAGTGTTTCGTTTGGTTTGCTTGTGTTGGTCTTTGGGTCTTTCTGATCAAGTGAGTTCGTTTGATGTGGTGGGCAATTTCAATCCCCCAAGGTCATCTACTCCATCTGTTCTTCCTGAGTACCCCACTAGATCTATCCAACATGCTAGATCCGCTTCCATACCCTTGTTGAGCTTGTTTGTCTTTTGTTGGCTTGCGTTTGATCTTTTTGAGTGACTCTTTTTGTGTTTTTAGGTCATTGGAGTGCTTGTCATTTCTTTCAGAATTTCTAAGTGATTAGAGCGCTGCAAGTAATCTTTATTTTCAGCCATTTACGCTTAAAATAATTATTGTTATCAAGTTGTCTTGGCATATCATTGGAAAAATTAAAAGTGCTTTATTTTTACCATTTTCAAGTGCATTTGAGAATTGTTGTAAAAATTGGTTCATGCATTGAAATTCGTCATTGATCTTTGGAAAAGATTGGAAAGAGAATTAATCGTTTGTATTTTTCTCGAATTATGAGTCGTTCATTTTCTTGAAAAATCCAAGTGTAGTCAAATTTTTGCAAAAGTGGTTCCATGCTTGAAGAAGTTATATGCGTCTTTGATTTTCATGCTTTTAGGTTATCATTGTGAAAATTGAAAAGTTAGAGTGCTCTAGATAGAGATTCTCCTTTTTCATCATTTAGGTTCATTCTAATCGAAAAAGACAAAAAGAAGTGCTTTGATTTGGATTTGATGTGTTGTTGATCTTTATGTTTTGCTTGGAAAACGGAAAAGAGTACTTTCGTTATCATCTTTTATAGATTGAGAGTGTTGTTGAAATTTACTATTTTGTGAGACCATTGGAAAAGAGATCTCTCCTTCTCATACATAGATTTCATCAAAAGAAAGAGTTCATTTTTCATGTAGTTAGGGTTTGCATTATAATTACATTTATGTACTCACCTCATGCATTCACCTAACCGTCCAGATAAAATCAACGGTAGAACTAGGTTAAAATTTTTAGTAACGTGTGTGTTAAGTTAGAGACGTGTTCCAACGTCTTAAAACATGGCAGCTGTGGTTATTTTCCTGCATTGCATCCCGGGGGCACTGTACTTCTTCCACGTACCAACCGGTATATCGAAGCTCTTTCACATACCAACCGGTATATCGAAGGTTCTTTCACGTACCTTAGGGTATATCGAAAGGCACTTCACGTACTTGGTAGTATATCGAAAGGTGTTTCATGTACTCGGTAGTATATAGGAAGGCTCTTGTCATACGATTGTGCATTAGACAACACCAACACGGATTTGAGCTCCCATGTACCTTGAGTATATCGGGAGACACTCTTAGTATTCCTAAAACCAACTGAGCTAACCATTTGGCCGTCTTGGGAGAGCAATACACCGAGAACAACAGTCGGGGATCTACTACGCACATACTATCAAGTAGTCGGGTTATATGGTCAGGGGTACGGTCCTAATCCTCCCTGGTTAGTGCTCTAAAAAATTGGGCCGAGTATAACTGTTGGACCCTGGAGTATATCGCGAGTTGTGAAGCCTTGACAATCCCATGAGGTTCTAGACTTTTGAATCCACACCTATCACATAAGTTTTCTTGTGGCCTTAGTTTGTGTAGATTTTTTCTGGACTGCTTTTCTTTTGTTTAGTACACCCTTAGGAGAAATTCTGGTTCGGTCATTCTGGTTTAACAACCTGTGAGAAGGTTCCACAGAATTTTGAACTTACCACCCGAATACTCCCTTAATCAGAAGGTAATTTCGAGGGTAAGTATGGATGCACAAGTCACGGTCGTGTCACCTGAAGTAGAAAACTCCACTATGGAGTCTGGAGCGAACATGTTTCCTCCTGATTCACTAACATCTAACCCATCAAGGGATGAAGAGAGAGAAGCTTCCACTTCACAAGACACATCCTTCCATCGCATGATGGCAGGAGAACCTGGATCTTTAGAATGGTTAAATGCATCCAAGGATGACCCTGTATCCGCAACATTTGGTCCATCTGCATCTTTTTGGGACACCTCTCTCGGGAAACAATGTGCCCACTTGGCTGTCGATCCGGACACTGCAACTTCCCCTCTCTAGGCCCCTCATGCCTAGCATATGGCTCCAGTATATGAACTCATGAACCAATTGCGTCAACGCGGTGATGAAATTCCCCACCAAATTCTATCACGAAGAAGAAACATCCCAGAGACACCCATGTTTCAATACACTCCCATTCGCTCATTAGCACTTACTTCACCTGAGACACTCATCCACAATGTGACCACTTACGAAACTAGTCAACCTTCATTTCCTGCGAGTACACCTCTCAGTCAGGGAACCAATTCCACACCTCAAATGACTCAGAATGTTGAAGGACAACAATCCAACACCCCTACCACCACTACTACTACTAGAACATTACCCACCCCAAAACTCATGGGGCAGATACTCATTACCTCCTGGTTTTACTACACGTAGTGTTCCTCTAATCGTAAGTAGTCAACAACCCATTATGAGTTAACCATCCACTAGTGGTCAAAACGTTGTTACTGGGGGCAACCCTCGTTTTCTAGCCATAATTCGAGTGGAGGGCTGCCAATTGGTCATTCCCTTGGAAGCTCTTTACCTATTGTGGGATCCACCATGGGATTACCTCATGGTGGGGGATCGTCCAACCCAACTCAACCACCATGGAGTCAAGCGTATCCAGGTTATCTTAACCCTGTGTCGGGACAACTTAATCCTGGAAACGTACTCCACGAGATACCTTATCCTAGAAAATCATACACTCCATGGGGACATTTCAAAGTTGCACCAATTGGACCCCCTGCAACTTTACCACATGCCCCACCACCCCCACCACCGTATGGTCCACCTCCTTCCGAAGGGGGAAGACCTCCACCTTTTGGCGGAGGTGGAGGCCCACCCCATTCCGGTGGTGGAGGGCCACCTTATCGTGGCGGAGGTGGAAGACCACCACCTTCTGGTAGTGGCGGGACCCCACCTTGTGGAGGAGGCCCACCTCATTCTGGAGGTGGTGGCCCACCTTATTCTGGCGGTGGTGGAGGACCACCCCCTTCTGGTAGTGGCGGTGGTCCACCCTATTATGGTGGTAGAGGCGATGGCCCACCCTATTCTGGCAACGTAGGCAGAGGATCCCCACCTTTCGGCGGCGGCGGAGGACCCTGTTAAATTTTCAGAATTTACTTCAATCTGATCTAGGATCTTAACTGAGAGAACAACATGTATAGCAAATCTACGACATATCAATCATGGACACAATAATGTAAGCACACAAGAGACACAGATTTTACTTGGGGAAAACCATAAAGGTGAAAAACCCCAATAACTTCCTCAGAGATAGATAGAGAAATGATACAACCAGAATACAAGAGATAGTCTTCTCCTAGCAGCAGAGCCTCCTCCTCCACAAGTGCGCCACTCTCCCAAGTGTGAGTGAGAGAATAGAATGTGTAAAATGAGAGAGACACACTCTCTATTTATACACTAACTTGACTTGACCTTTACTCAACTAGGTCGGCCTCAACTTAACCACTTAACATAATGCTGACTGGGCCGACCCCCACTAGGGTGGTCTAATAACCCTTTGACCCACATGGCCGACCCCCAATAGGGTGGTCTAATAACCCTTTGACCCACATGACTTATACAAGGCCGACCCCAACAAGGTGGTCTAATAACCCATCAAGTATAAGTTATGACACTTCCGTATAGAGGAATAATAACATCTCTATAGGAATACAATATACATATATGTGAAATACATTCCGAAGTTACATATACATCAACAGACCCCCACCTAGAGGTCCACCTTATTTCGGCGGTGGAGGACCCCCACCTTCTGGCGGCAGACCACCCTATTATGGCGGCAAACCTACATATGGTCCACCACCCAATCCCGGAGGACCACCCCCTCATGGCCAATTACCATCGGGAACACCTTATAATTAGTCGATTCAAGGTCCCACTAGTCCATATATGCCATATCAATACTATCAGTATCCGCAACCGAACCAATAGCTTCCATTTTTGGCCACTTTGGACCTACCCGGCCTGTCTCGTCTAACCAATGATCCCATTTTCCACGGTCATAATTGGCAACCCATTCTGGTCAAGTTACCCTCTGATATTCCCAAATTTGATGGCAAACCTGGTGAGGACCCGAAAAACCATGTGATGACCTACCATCTGTAGTGCTCATCTAATTCCTTGATGGATGACTCGATCCATTTAAGGTTGTTTCAAAGGACCCTCACCGGCCTAGCTGCCAAGTGGTATATCGAATTACCACCACACTCCTTTCCCAATTTTCGCTCTCTTGCTATGTCTTTTCTTACTCATTTCCAGTTGCCCATACACTACGAAACTGGTACGAACCTTTTGACTTCGCTCCGTCAAACCACCGCAACTCATATCTTTGATCATATCCATGAGTGGCGGAGGATACGACATCTCATTAAGGCTCCTATTCCAGAGCAACTCTTAGTTGAATGGTTCACGAAGTCTCTTTTACCCGTCATAGCTCGATATGTGGCCATGGGAGGGGCCGTCACCAAGGAACAAGCTATTTCTCGTGCCCATTACTTAGACCTGGTCTATGCTCAATCCGGCACGTTGTATAACATTGTTCCTGATGCACCCCGCCCTACATACGACCCTACAAAACCACCTAAGAAACCTCAGGCCGATGGAATCATTGGTTCCCTTAACTCCCAGCCTTCTACTCAAATTGGTGGACTGTCGAACCCCTAGGGTTCTTCCCCATCCCCACCACAGGCTGGTAACAACACCACCAAGTCACCCACTCCTGCCTCCACTGAAGAGGTGAATTCTGTTGAATGAGATTCGCCTCAAAAATCTGGTGGTAAGAAGAAAAACAAAGGTAAACCCAAGAAATCTTATAACCAGCAGGAGCCCAAGACCACCCCCAAAGACACCAAACAGAAGAGGAAGTTGAAGTATCCTTGTTTACTGTGTGGTGGTGACCATTTCTCTAAGGAATGTCCCCATTGAGACGAAGTGCAGAAGTTTCTCAAGGGAAACCCTACTCCCACAGTTCTCAACGATCCCTTCCCCACTCAGAACCAGCAAATGATTGCTCAACCTTCTCCTTCACATGGAGACATATCCTCCACTGCGCATGTTCTCATGATGCGTAGTGAGATGGTTAACTTGAACACATGCCCACGCTCATATGAATTGGTCCCTCCGAAGGAGCCCATTGGAAGTAATACTGAAAAAGATTCCACATCTATTCCTGATGTTACCATGCCATCGGCTTCTCTCACCATCGAGAATCCTTCCTTAGAGTCAGTATTGTGTCCGCCTAAGAGCACGATTCGAAAAGTAGTTTTCAATCCTAATGCTTGGGCAGCTCAAAACTACAACATCGTAGAGTACTTGGTGCAAGCCCCTTGTGCCATGTCGACGTTAGAGGTCTTGCAGAACTGTCCCAACCAACGCAAGACTCTTCTCGTTTCCATTGGCGCAGTTGATTCAGATTCCTCTAATACAATCATGTTCCGCCTCGAGTACTTTAAACCGAGGCTTTCCCACCAGTTGGCATTTCAAGTTGCCACGAAGATTGCTAGGAAGATGATCCATCGTACTGTGTTAGACGAAGGTGCTTATACCTCGGTCATGTTGATATCGTGTTGGAGAGCCATTGGCTCTCCCGAGTTAAATCGTTCTCCCACTACCCTGAAAGCATTCGACAGTCGTGGCTTTCAACCCCATGGGTTGTTACAAGCCTTGGCAATAGAGTTGGGGGGTAAGACCGCAACCGTTAACATGGAAGTGGTCCCAGCCCCTTTGGATTATAATCTTTTACTTGGTCGTAATTGGTTTTATGCCATGACTATGGTTGCATCATCCGTCTTCCACATTGTGCAATTCCCCCACCAAGGCCGAATTGTCACTGTCGACCAACTGGATTTCTGTAAACCGGAAACTGCTACTCATCCCGACAATAATGTCCTGTTACTCGAGCAATATTCACAACCATATGAGAGCGTGGGGGTCAGACTCATAATAGATTTATCACTTATGGGTGTCTTTCCAACCCCGGATCCCCCTAACCATGTTGCCACGGTGAACATGATATCCTCTTTTCCCAACTCCACTGGTCAATGGCTTGTACCCGACAAAGCCACCATGAATTTGATTGGAGACAGTATGCCTCTTTCACCCGCCGAAATCACTTATGAGGCTATCCAGTCAACACTAGAGGATCACTTGGCTGTGGCCTCTACATCTTGTTCTCTACAGTGGACATCATCCTTACCAGATCCTCTACTCCAAAATTTTCATTCTGACGAGTCCATTATGGAGATTATGAGTGCAGATGACCCTCCGTCGGAAGACCTCCACCACCGGTCGTCTTTCCTAGCCCTCTTGGATTCTATGGAGAACAGCATCACCACCATTTTCACATCGAATGTCTACCCTTGCCCCCAGTCCATGATACTCAGGTGTCATACAGACATTGAGGGAAACCTGGCAAACATTGAACCCACCACTCTGGTTGACATCTCGGTTACCCCTGGTGTAGTGGAACATATTCGTTTAGGCCAGAAATGTTCCCCCAAAGAGATTACTACTTTTACGTCCTTATTCAAGCAATTCCGAGACGTGTTTGCTTGGACCTACGAGGAGATGCCCGGGATAGATCCTACTATCATTTCGCATGATATTAAAACCTATCCCGATGCTAAACCAGTCCGTCAAAAGTTACGACCAGTACACCCTCGAAAAACTACAGCAATTAAGGCAGAAATTGAAAAGCTCTTGAAGGTCGGCTTCATCTACCCTGTTCCATTAATAGAATGCATCTCAAATGTCGTCCTTGTGGATAATAATCAAGGCACCATTCGTGTCTGTGTCAATTATCGAGATCTGAACAAAGCTTGTCCTAAGGACAACTACCCCACTTCCTTCATCGATCAGATCATAGACAATTGTGCTGGGAGTGTCATCTTCTCATTCATGTATGGATTTTCCGGTTACAACCAGATTGAGATCCACCCGGTCGACCAACATAAGAAAACTTTCATCTTCCCTTGGGGCACGTTTTCTTATCACAAACTCCCTTTTGGTCTCAAAAATGCTGGTGCCACATTCCAGCGGGCCATGACGTACGCTTTTCATGATGTGAAGGACTTTGTGGAACCCTATCTCTACGATCTACCTGCTCATTCGCAGCAGCATGAGTTCCACATCAATCATTTGACGGCTGTATTCCTCAGATGCAGGCGGTACAACATCCTCCTGAACCCTCACAAGTGTATTTTCTGCGTCGAGTCTGGACACCTCCTAGGTTTTATTGTTTCAAAAGACGGGATCTGCATCGATCCCTTGAAGGTGGAAGCCATCGTTGCTCTCCCACCTCCTACTGACATTACGAAACTACAAAGTTTGCAAGGGAAGGAAACTTATCTATGGTGTTTTGTCTGTAATTTCACTCAGAAGACACAGGGCTTTATGAGATTATTAAGGAAGGACGTCCCATTCATATGGGACGAGAAAGCGCAACAATCCTTCGACAGTCTGAAGCACGCCATTACCCATGCCCCTATGCTCCAACTGCCCAATTACTACAAGGATTACATCCTGTATCTTGTCGCTTCTACCACCACGATCTCCATGGTCTTGGTCGAGGAGGACAACAACGCCCAAGAACATGTGATTTATTACCTCTGTAAGGGTCTTATTGACTCTGAAACTCGTTACTCACATGTCTAAAAACTCGCTCTCGCGGCAGTCATTACCGTCCAAAAGTTTTGTCATTATATACTGCTCCACACCACCACCATTATCGCAGACTCGAGCCCCATGTACCAGGTATTGACGCGTCAAGTACTTGGGGGAAAGTATTCACGCTTGATTGTGATACTTCAGGAATTCAATCTCCTCTTCGAGAAGGCCAAGTCTAAGAAGTCTTTGGAGTTTGTCGAGATCATCTGTGATCTTCCCCGTGTTGATTTAGGATCTGAGTCCAACAATTCCCTTCCAGACGAATCGTTGTTCGTCATCAGCACGTCCGACCCATGGTATGGAGATATTACCTTATATCTTCAAACCCAATGGTTCAACCCCCAACTTTCTTGTCACGATCGTCGTCGTATACGTCACCACACCAAGTATTACTTGATCATTAGTGATACCCTGTACCGTCATGGTGTAGATTTCGTTCTTTGTCGTTTTTTGACACATGAGGAGGCTGAACACGTCTTGAATGACTGTCACTCTGGGGATTGTGGTGGTCATCTCTCTGGGATGGATATAGCCCAGAAGATACTACGCGCGGGATATTACTGGCCATCCATCTTTAAAGATTTCATGGAGGTCGTTAAGAAATGTCCCCCATGCCAACATTTTCAAACGAAAAAGCGCACCCACCCAGACCCTTTACACCAAGTTATTCCCGTTGTCCCCTTTGAGAAATGGGGCATAGATTTCATGCACTGTAAGCCTACCTCGGTCGGGGGGCATGGTTACGTCATAGTATCCGTGGATTATTTTACTAAATGGGTCGAGGCTATGTCTACGTACAACGAAGATGGAAAAACCACCGCACTCTTCATGTTTAACCATGTTATTTCATGGTTCGAAGTTCCACAAGCCATAGTCACCAACCATGGGTCTCACTTCCAGAACAACAAGGTAGATGAATTGAGTGCCAGATTGGGTTTTCGTCACGAAAACGCAACCCATTACTACCCATAGTCCAATGGACAAGTAGAGGCCATTAACCAGGTCTTGAAAACCATGATTCAACGCATGGTGGGAACGCACAAGTCCAACTGGCATAACATGCTCTTTTCTGCACTATGGGCATACCGAAATTCCGTTAAGATTGCCACCGGATTTACACCTTTCCAATTAGTTTATGGATTGGAGGAAGTCCTACCAATAGAGTGCGAGATTCCATCTCTCAAATTCGCAGTTGAACTTCTTCTAAACACTACTACCGAGGAAGAATGCTTCCTTTACCTAGCGAACTCTCGTCAACGAGGCACACAAGAAACACATCAAAGAACAATATGATAGGTCAGTTAAACCTTGTATCTTTAACGAGGGTGATTTGGTCCTCACGTATGACCAAAATCACGATAAGCTGGGGGTAAGTGAGTTCGAGTCCATGTGGCATGGAACGTACATAGTAAAATGTGTTTTGGAGAAGGGAGCCTATGAACTAGAGGATTATGATGGGATATATTTGGGTGAGCCCCAAAATGGGATCTACCTGAAGAGGTACTATGCATGAGTCTTTCACGCATAGGCATATTGTATATACTGTACATGGCGTGTGTTTTGTGTGGTGTGACACTTTTTTTTAGTGTGTCTAGATCTTGTTTCGCTACTTATACCATGTTCTGTCTACATGTGCAGATGGAAACTTGTTATGGATTTGCGGACGACTCCAACCGACATACTCGTAACCTTGCTTCGGAAGCCTAGGTACTTTATTCTCCCACCAGTGAGCTTATCATCTCAAGAGGAAGTTGTCTAGGAGATGCAACCAATAATGTCGCAGAATACCAGGCGGTGATTGGAACCCTAACTGAGGCTCTTTCCTTGGGTATGAGCCATGTTGTCATCCATCTGGATTCACAACTAGTGGTTTCTCATCTCAACCGGATCTACGCTATCCATGAACCCACTCTACTCCGTCTCTTTCGACGAGTTCATCTTCTGGAAAGGTCCTTTGAGTCTATTCAATACCTGCACATTCCACTAGACATGAATACAGTTGCTGACTCGATGGCCAACTTCATTTTGGATTGGTACATTGGACACACATAACATATCCATAAAATATAAAGACAGACATAACATGTAAATCATCCATTGTATAAGCAAACATGTAAACAAGATCTCATTAATCACCAATAGAACACAAGATGTATAAAACCGCCAATAGTGTTTGTATATATATTAATTGGTAACAAGATACAAAATGGTAGTGCTGATACAAAAGTCTGAAGCATGCTAGCTTTCAGTAAGAGTCATCTCTACAAAATATGAAGCTCATAAGCTTTCAGTATATACATGTCAAACTTCAGTTTCTTTTCCCTATCTCCAAACTCCACCAATCTGGATTTATAGTCTAACAACTCTCCTTTCAACTTTTCCTTCTCTTCTTCCAGCTCTGCTATTTCAAAACTATTTGCCAACTGTGGTGGGGATCTTTAGCTGCCTTTTTAATGACATGATCTCATGATCTTTTTCATTTAGCAACTCTTGGATGTTTTAATTTTTATCTTCTTCGGTCTCATTTGCCAGCAACTGTGTTTGATGTTTCTTTACCTACGCTTTCAGAGACTTATTTTCTGCTTTCTCGAGCCCCAACTGTTTCTGGACTCTGGACTTATTTGTCTGCACTTTTGATAGTTCTATTGCAAGCTTCAACAGCCTATTATAGATGACTTCTCCTGTCTCTTTGTGTAGATTGATTATATCAGGGATAGGGATGTCTTCTAGGTTAAACTTTACCTCCGCATCTTTGCTCTTGGTGGCCATCGCCAGGCTCAATGTGTTCTGGGCCAGATTTCGGCTAGTAACCAGGGCCGCTTCTTTCTTGGATATCTTCCTTACCTCAGAGTATAGCTTAGCTTTTGTTGCTATGTTATCATCATTTTCATCATATTCTTCCAACAGCTAGGCTCTACTGATACTTGATCCTATAGGTCCTTTGGGTGGTTTTCCAAATGCATGCTCTTTTACTTCATAATGAGGCGTGAGAAACCTGACCTACTTTTTCTTAGTTTTCTCTTCTTGTATTTTCACTATTTGTGGATCATCACCCTCCACCTTTTGCCTCTTTGCAGCTCTTTCAGAGTCACTATCTACCTCCATAGGGCTAATAACCCCTGAAGTACTGGTTTTTTCTGGAATACTGTCAAGAGATAAGTCTGTTGGCCCTATAAGAGCTTTACCAGGTGATCTGCTTGGTGAAGGTGTGCCTCCCTGAAAAAGGAATCTCAGAGTTTGAGAGTCCTCCGAAGCATCAATGTCCATTAGTCCTTGATCAATATATTCTAACCAATTGGCTCTCTCAGGCATTCCAACCATCTCAAAATGATCATATCCCTTTCTGTCAGTTGCCTTCCTTCTTTGTGATATTATGTGATGTGGATCATAGTTCATTACAGCCTTGGAGGGGAGTCCTAGGTCTCTCACTATCCTTTCAATTCCTAAGAGGGATTTTTTGTGTTTGATTACAAAAGAACCCACTGTCCAGGGGAAAGCTAAGTCAGATAACTTCTTGATATCTATAAAATGTTCACGTTCAGCTGTCAGTTTCTGCCTTATGAACTCCAAATGGAACAACCTGGGTGTCAAAAATGCAAAGAGTACATATAGTGGGTGTGAAAATCCATACACTCTAATTACAATTCCTTATTTTAGCAAAAACCAGTCCCCAATCCCTTTCTCCATAGGGGTCTATAGCAAATCCTTCATTTCGGGGAGTACTCTAGGCAAATCCTCCTGGAAAAAGATGTGATAAACCCGTGCCATCAAGTTATTCATGAAAGGTATGTAATCTAAATACATCTCTCTTGTAATTTTCCACCCAGGTACCTGTAGGTTGTCTTCAACTGCTATTAAGAACATCTTCAGTAAATAAGACTGGAATCTAAAGGTCCTTGTCTTAGTGAACTCAACTAACTGAGAGTAAATACTTTCAGCTAGGGCATCATTAAACCTTAGACATGCAGTCTGGACAAGTGAATTTAGGTCTGCCTGTTCTATTGGATAGGTACTTAAGATGAACATCAGACTAATCATTGTTTCTGAAACGTATTGGTCACTATCTAACCCTAAAAAGTGGGATATCATGGAGATTATCCATTTAGACTCATCTCTGAACAAACTGGCATCATTAGGGAAACTTGAACCTAGGAAAGATGCATTCGGTAATAGGGCATCATGGTAAAAGCTCTGTTTGAGTTCGTTTGGGGCTAGGTGAAAGTATTGAACCAGGTCCTCCATTCGATACCCTAGGGCTTTCTGACCAAATTCCCGGGGAAAGGCTAAGGCCTTTCTAACAGTCAGGGCTTTCACTGAGCAGAGGGTCTTAGAGCTTGAGGCATCTAGGATCCTTCTCTGTTTTGAGGAATAATTTGTGGCACACCACTCAATGAATTCAGGGAAACTTGGGTTCTGGGTGGTGGTGAACAGATGAAAGAAGGACTGATAGACCTTATGGACGTCTATTCTTCCGCTTCTTATAACCTCCAACCTCTCCCTGTCCATATCTATGGAGATGTTGACCAGTATGGTGTCGCATATGTCACCATCCTTGTCTTCCCACCAGGGATCGGTGATTGGATATTTGGCACCAAGGGAATCTCTTACTTCAGCCATTCAAACAACTTCACGAGAAAAGAGAAGAACAAACCAACCTGGTGATCCGACACCTGGACAATCTTCCTTAGCTTATGGTTGGCTGGTCTGCTCTGCACGATCAGGTTCTTTCGCTTTCCAATGCATCCGATACAGGTGGAGTTCAAGCCTTTACACATATCCAGTTTTTATAACGCTAAATGCCATATCACCCCTCCAGGTGTGATGGTGGTGAAGCCACATCACTCCTAGTCGTCCTTTCCCCGCCGTAGATCTACTTTCCGATCTCCCACGGCTCCCAATCAAGTCGTACACAACTTCAATATCCATTTAGTTCTTCAAAATACTTCAGCTGTTGATCTCCTTTCTTGCTCAAATCCTGGCCGTATGATGGCCTTAAAATTACCGACCGCAGCGATTTGAGACGTGGTTAACTTACCCACGAGAAAATTCAGTGCGGTCATCTTAGGCCGTTGATTTGCCTCTGGTAGATCTACACCGTTGACAGATGCACGGTGCTTAATTCGACCGCGGCGATTTGAAACATAACATATTTCGCGCAAGTTAGATCAACGCGGTGGCTGTACACCATATATCTTTCCTCTCACTGATCTTCGCCGTCAATTGCTTTAAGAACTGGCCCGCCGGCTCACGCCCGCCCATGCGTTAGATCGCCCACCACTTCATTTGCGCCGTGCACTCAGGGCCGTCGATCTTCGGGGCGTTTGATCTGAACCATCCATACATATTTTCATTTGCTTCTGGCACGTTAGCCTATCATTATCCCTCTGATCATCATGGACCTCTGGATCTTCCCCGAATCTTCTATTCCTTGAACTGATTCTCCTTGCGCTGAACTCTGATTCCTCTGTTCGTGGGGATGTGGTCCGAGAGCTCGTTCTCCCTTCCGGGATTTTGATGACCATGAATCACCTTCATCCCCATGAAATCTGGCTCCAACGGGGATGCTATCCTCCCAACGAGGTAGCAAAGAACACTCGTAGACTAAGTGCCTGATCCATTGGGCATTTCTAACCCAGAGGGGGAGAAATTTTCTGAAAACTAACAACTAAATTGTGCCTTATTGCACATTTTTACTGAACACAACAAAAACCATGGCTCCTTTCCAGACTTTAGGGCCTTTACTTCAGGCTTTAAATCCTTTCAGTTCTGTCATCAAAACCTCAAGACAATTGAAAAATATAAAGAAAAGTATATACATACAGGCTATGGTACATGGGTTACCTGCTTTTACTCAGGACAGGTAATGTTTCAAGAATCTTCCATTAACTGGACCTCCTGACCAGGCAAATCCATCTTGCTCCTCTAGGATAAAAGAATTTATTCCTCTGTGTGTAGCAATAATGTATGGCCCCATCCACATGTGGTCAAATTTACCATGTTTGTCTTCTCTTAGGCAGTCCCATTTCAGAACTAGGTCATTCACCTGAAATTGATTTTCCTTGGTCTTCTTATCGAATGCTTCTTTCATATTTTCTTAATGTCCTTGCACTCTGTCATAGGCTGTAGTTCTCAGCTCATTTAACTCAATTATCTGATTCACTCTTCTTTGCATATGATTTGGTTCTTCTTCCAACCCTTGCAGCAGGCTCATGACTGGTAACCCTAAAGAAACTGGAAAAACCACTTCAACCCCATATACCAACTGGAAAGGAGACATCCCAATTTCCCTTCTAGTGCTTATTCTATCAGCCCATAGAGCATACTTCAGCTTAGTGTGCCACGCCCTCTTATTTTCTTCCAATAATTTATTTATGATCTTCACTAGGATTTTATTGGAGGATTCTGCCAGACCATTTCCCTGAGGGTAATAGGTTGTAAAGTGGTTCAGACTGATATGGTATTTGTGACAAAAATTAATCATCTTCTTAGAACAAAAGGCAGGCACATTATCAGTCACAATTCTTTTGGGGCATCCAAACCTAGATAGGATGTTATCCTCCAAAAAGTCCATAATAACATTTTCTATTGTATTCCTGGTAGGTATAGCTTCTATCCATTTGGTGAAGTAATCAGTAGCTGTCAATATCCACCTATGCTTCCCAGAAGAGTTAGGGTTTATTTCCCCAATGAAATCAAGTCCCCATTGTTGAAAAGGAGCTTCTACTATGACTGGGTGAAGGGGTAGTGAGACAACTTTCCTCTTTCCTTCAAAAATTTGACATTGGTGACAAGCAACAGTTTCTTTATACACATCTATGAACATGGTAGGCCAATAGAAACCGGCCCTCAGGATCTTATTTACTATTACCTTCCAATGATGGTGCCCGCCACAATATCCCTTATGAAATTCTTTCTTAGTATGTTTAGCTTCTTCCTCCAATAGGCAATTTAGCAATACACCTCCAAGGTCTTTCCAGTACAAGAATTGATTCATAATACAGTACTTTGCCACCCTTAATTTTACAGCTCTGACCCTGCCTTTACTTAATCCTGTAGGAGCCTGTAAATTTTGCAACACATAAACACTGTCAGCATACCAAGGGGATGCAGAAAATTTTGGACTTATATGTACCTTAGTGTCTAGCTGCTGCGAATACTCTTCTAAAAATTTCATCTGCAAGGGATCACAATCGGTCTTGATCATCAATTTTTCCAATCCATGCCCTTTCACCAGTTTTGTAGGCCTTATTTCTAAGTCATATTCTAGTAATATAGCAATCCATTTTTCCCTTCTACCTTCAAGATTTGCTTGGGCAAGGATACCTTTCACAACACTATTTGGTACATGGGCGATGATGTGTGAGTGAAGTATGTAAATCCTGAAATCCTTTAATGATTTGATCAAGGCATAAGCCTGTTTCTCCATGATGTCATATTTCAGCTCTGCATCTCTCAGCACCCTACTGAAAAAAGCAATTGGTTGTTCTGCATTCTGGTCTTTCTTTTGTAGCAGCACTCCTGCCACTGTATGCTCAGAAGCATAAGAAAAAAATCAAAAAATCTTTAGAAAAATTGGGGCTGGCTAATACAGGGGCCTCAGTGATAGCACTCTTGATCCCCTTGAAAGAATTTCTAGCTTCCTCCATCCACTTTATTTGAATTTCCTTCCTTAGCATATTAGTGATACTCATCATAATTTCAGCGACACTAGGAATGAACCTTCTCAGAAAACCAACTTGTCCAATGAAAGACTGCACCTCTTTTTTGCTCCTTGGCTCTCCAACTTTCTGGATGGCACTAACCCTCTTAGGGTCAATCTTGATACCTCCTTTGGATATGATATGTCCCAGGAGTTTAGCTTCTTCTAAAGCAAAATGAGATTTCTTTGGGTTGAGGGAGATACCATATTTTATGCATTTCTTAAAGACCCGTTCTAGGTGTTTTAGATGCTTGTCATCAGACTTTGAATATACTGCTATGTCATCCATGTACACCACTACGAACTTATCTTTTTCTTCAGCAAAGGCAATTTCCATCGCTCTCTGGAAGGTAGCTCCAGCATTCATCAATCCAAAAGTCATCTTAGCATACATGAAAGTGCCCCATGGAGTGGTAAAAGTAGTCTTTTCTTGATCTTCTGGACTGACTTTGATCTGATTGTACCCAGAGAAACCATTCATCATAGAAATCCTTTCTGCTCCTACTACCTTCTACAAGATGTGTTCCATTTTTTGTAGAGGGTAATTATCTTTCAAGGAAGCTCTGTTCAAGTTCCTGAAGTCTATACAGATTCTAATCTCTCCATTCTTTTTTCTTACAGGAACTAGGTTTGCTACCCATTGAGAGAATCTCAAAGTGACAATGATCTTTGCGTTAAACAGCCTTCTGATCTCTTTTTCTATTATAGGTACCAATTTAGGATTCACTCTTCTTAACTTTTGTTTAAAAGGATTTTCCCCAGGCCGGATTGGGATAGAGTGTTGGATTATCGAGGTATCATACTCTTTTAACTCTTCATAGTTCCAAGCAAAGGCAGCGGCATATTTTTTCATCAAATCGACATACTGCACTTTCCTCCTAGCATTCAACTTCTTAGATAGGTTCACCATCCGAGGTTCCCTCTGGGTACCCAAATTCTAATCTTCTACGGTATTTTTGGGAGGTTCAAATTTGGGATTCTTTGCCACGTCATTTTGATCAAAGAGCTTTTCCATAGGTATTAGTCCCTTGGGAATATAGTTGCTTTTTAATTGGACAATGTCTTTTCCTCCCAACATATTCTTCCAATCCCTATTTTCATTCTCCTCGCTTTCCGACTGTGCCTGGTCCATTAGACCTTCTACATTCTCATTTTCTGTATCAATCTGGACATTAGTGAACTCATGAGATAGTTCTAAAAATATTTTAATTTGTAGATCATCCTCAAACACTTGAAAATACTTGGAATTGTCTGGGATGGAGGGTCTGTTTATTACTTCGACCTCATATTTTTCATGGGAAAAAATGGGGGTTTTGAAACCACCAGTAGTAGTGGCCAAGGAGTCTGCTATTTGATTTTCACACCTCGGAATTGTCTAGATCTTATGTTCATGGAAAAAATTTCCAAACATGTCCCAAACTTCGTTTCTATTATCCCTCATCTTGGGGTGTTTTTCCTGATAACTATCATTTACCTGGTTCATCACTAGCTCTGAATCTCCAAATACATGTACTCTTTTGTCTCCCAGATCTTTCAGAGCTCTCAGTCCTAAAAGCAGGGCCTCATACTCAACCACATTGTTTGTACATTCAAAGGTCAATTTATAGGATAAGGCCTTAGATTCTTGGTCCGGAGGTATGATCCAAACCCTAGCCCCAGCTCCATTTTTACTGAGTGACCCATCAAAATACATCTTCCATAAACCCTTCTCATTTTTTAGCTTTTTTTAGGCTTCGTATCTTACTGCAAACTCCTTATCTTCCTTGACTTCATGGAAGAATGGGGGTATAGGGTCAGTGTGTGGACCATCATTAAAGAAAATAGAGGAGCCTATGTCTATGTCTATAGAGTATATGGGATGATTTTCAGGCTTTTTGTCACTACTAACCACATAAGCCATCCTCTTTTCCCTATACAGCTTTCTATTGCTCCTGAAAAGGGGTATGGTTGCATATGATAGGTCCATTTGCATGGTGCCTTGCAATTTCTTAACCCAAGATCGCGATAGTAACATCCTGAATTTAGCAGGCACTTCTGCAACCACAACATCCATCATAATGCTCTTAGCTGGGATTTGGGCAAGGGTTACTACTACATCTTTGACCCACACATGGTACCCTCCTGGAATCAAAAGAAAATAGATCTTTGTAGGGTCTGGTGACTTCCAACCCCAACTGTTCTACCACAGACTTTGGCATTAGGTTGTGTGAAGCCCCAGAACCTATTAGGGCGTTGTGTAGCAGCTTGCCATGAATGTTTAAACTTAGATAGAAGGGGGGAACTTCTTCATCATCTGGTTCTTCTAGATTGGAACCAAAGATTATAGTGGGGGCATCCTCTGATACTTCTAACATATCTTGTGAACCTCCTGCCTTCTCTTTTACCATGCTACTTATCTCTTCCCTATATTCATTGTTTCTTAACAACTCATTTAAGGGGATAGAGATCTTTAGCTTCAAGAGTTCAGCTTTCAGACTGAATGTCGAAACTGGATTTACTATTTTAGTGGCCTCTGGTTACCTAATTTCTTTAGAATGTTGCCCCCTATCTTCTGATATTTTCTGTGCAGCATCCTCTGGTTGTTTTTCTTTTAGCTTATCCATATTCTGTTAGGTATTAGGGGGATGAATTTGAGCAGACTTCCCTTCAGTTATCGGTATTTCTCTGTTTCTCAACTTCATCTTTCTCTGGATATCATCCACAACATTCATGTAACCCATTTGCTACTGTTCAGAATCAAATTCTGCAGCTTTATCAGCATTTCCCTTGGTGAAAAAATCATGTTCCCTTTCAATGAAATGAACTTTGTGTTCTAGGGTGTCGAAGAGATGTATCTGGTCAGCAGCAGTGTTTTCAGGTCCCTCTTCATCTATCAAATTCTTAGGGAAGGGGGGCCTTATCTGGTGGTCTTCTTGATTTCTTGGATTTCTTGGAGGAGGTGGCCTTCTAAAGTTAGGGTTCCTTATCTGATTTTCAGGTTGTTCTCTAACAAGAGGCTTATTTTCCATGGCTAATCTATCCATCAATCTCTCCATAGTTTTCATCATGGTATCAAATTTAGCATCACTAGAAGAGGAGGAGGAGGAAAAGGCTTGGGTTTCTTGCCTCTTCCTATCTGCTTCAGTTTTGCCCTTTATTTTCCCAAAAGCCATCATGTTGGCTTCAACCTCTATGGCATCTTTCAGCATAGCAAGCAGGGAGGAAGATTTTCTTTCTCTTAGTGTGCATGAGAATTCTCCATCAAAGGAATTTGCATAGTGGAGCTTTGTAGTGCCTACCGAGGGTTTTAGATCATCAAGAATAGAATAGAATTATAGGCCTTCATGAATCTGGCAGAAAACTCATGGACTGATTCAAACCTGCCTTTATTTAAATGATTATACTGGGATAAGACTATGGCAGGACTCCCCATTGTTTCCCATCTTTCTAGAAACAATACTTTAAAAGCTGCAAAATCTGCTATGGAAGCATTGGGTAGTTGTCTGAACCATTTCTTGGGCTCTCCAAACAGGCTTTGGGCAAACAATCTCATTTTAGCGTCATCGTGGTCCACTTCCTCCAGATCTACAAAATCCTCAAATCTATCAACATGTTGTTTGGCTGACCAATATCCCTCTCCATTATAAAAGACAATTCTCTGAGCATAGTTCTGAGGGAGGTCGTGCAAAGCAGTAGGCAGGACCAAAGGTGCAAATCTGGCAGCCATGGGTCTAAGTGGATTCTGAGCTTGTGGAGGAATATTCTAAGCAAGATAACTGGCTGGGATTGTAGTATGGACTTCGGGGATCTGAGAAATGGGCTTATTGCTTTCAGCTTTGGCAAGGTTTTTAGAATCCAACCACACAGGGTCTAAAAGATATGATTCAAGATTATTCAGAGTTTCTTTGCCTAGGGTTAGGTATGATTCAGATTTTGTTCTTGACAAAGGTTTGCTAATATCAGCCTCTAGATCCAATTTTTGAAAAACAGATGCATCTTCTAAAAAAGAAATAGTCTCGATGCTAGGAGCACTAGCCTGATCTTTCACGGTTCTTCGTCTGAGTAAACTTTCAGGGTTATCTACTCCTAACAGGATTTCAGGGAAAGGATTACCTCTCGTATGGATCTTTCTTGAGACCAAGATGCCTTCGAAATTTCTTCAGTAGTATGTTTTGGCGTACTGATCTTTCTCCAGTGGAGTCTTCTTGAATTGTCTGATCTTGGTAAGTGGAGTCGCCAGGGAAAAATTCTTCAACCTTCTTGAAAAATGCGGAAACCTCTGTTTTCCCACAGGGATTTCTCTTGTTCTTTGAAATTTGTAAGTATATGTCGTTCTCCCAGGGATTGATAAAACAATTCGGTCCCGGCAATGGCACCAATTTGTTAACACCGAAATTGACCCCCAAGGCTGAAAGAGGGTAATTATGGGTAACCACTAACCAATCTTTGGCCTATCCTACTGACCCAGCATAGGCAGAGAGGGATCTCTCTAAAATCTCATGAAAAGACTAGAATAATCAAGATTTTCAATAATGAAAAAGAAACACCGGCATTCACAGCCAAGATATTCAATTACAACAATTATACAGAAGATTAGATTTTTGTCTAGAACGAAAATGGTTCAAGCACTATTTGGTTGAAAACATATGAAATTCGTTTGGGCAAATGGAGTCATATTTAACAAACTCTGGAAAACCTCATTCACAAAGGTTCTGCAAACACATTTACAAGGGCAAGGTAGCAAGCAGCTAGTAATCAAAGAGATTTAATTTGTGGAACAGAAGAGAAAAGAAACAGCCCATCAATGTAAGGCATACCAAGATGAATCCTACATCAACTTTAGCAGAATATGTTGGTGAAATACTTGAAAAAGCTAAGCAGAGCATAACTCCTATGAATTCCACTTAACCATTACCCTGATCCAAGCATGAAAGAAATAACACAGAATGGAATAACAAAGAGAGAAACACAATTTCACATGGGAAAAGGGAAAATACAGACTACCAGACCAATTACACAGGAATCCTTGTCAAAACGCAGGCTTCGGCTCTACAAACTTTATTAAAGCAGCTCAAAAATGTCTTACAGACTAATCCTCAAAATACCCAAAGCTTTCAAATAATATTTTTCAACCCTTGTGCCTTCGATTACAAATGTATTTCTAGATGTCTTCGAGCTCTAGGCTCGGCTACTTATGAACATAAAATAGTTACAACCATATGACACCTATCTAACAGCCAAATTGAGGCATTGTTTGTTGTCACTATTACAAAACAAAATATCTACGGGGCAGGCTTAACCGCCATTTACAATTGCATGGTCGTTTCATTACATGGCCAAATTACTTTAAACAAAATACAAAATACAAAAATTGCAGTTGTGTAGCTGCTTTCAGCTGAATTACTTTCACTGCTCATCAAATCCTGGATGCGTCCATGCTGGCTACTTTTTTACTTCACTGCATCCTTTCACGCTCCCATCTTTAACTTTTCTTTCCCATACTTCTCTACCAACTTCCATTGTTCGGGCGAGGGTAAATCCCGGGAGGCGAGCTCTTTGAGTAATATCCTCAGCTTAGTGTGTTCAGTGTACGAATAGCCAACATGAAGAGTTATGGCTTCTCTAAAAGTTGCTGCTAGCTCGAAGTCATCTTTCAGTGTATCAACCACTGTGCCGCCTTTTAAGGGTGTATCTATGTTGATGAAGTCCTCTTCATTCATCTTGCAGTCCCACAACTTAGACCTGTATTCATCTCTTGTAAGCATGACTTCATTCTCACCCCATAAGGTAGGCAGGCCCTTTTTGAACAGAGGATCAAAGGTTTCTTTAAAGAGTTGTGCCTGCTTCGATATGATATCTATCCCTGATTGGACAACTTGCATTTGCTGATATCTACCAATTATCTTCTTAGCTTCTATGATTATGGATACCATGTCCTGGATGTTTGCAGCTGTAGCTTGTTCCTCTGAAAGGCCACCTAAGAAATCAACTGCATTCTGGGCATGCTCCAAAGGCCTTTTGTTCAATCTCTCCTTCACCACTTTTACACCTTGCTGGGCCAATTTCACCACTACCCCTTTATCCATTATAACATTTAGGTAGGGCCTTAGATATTCAGCCTGCTTTATGATATCATCCCATATGGTTTTCCTGGCTTCCTGTAACACCTTCTGCCCTATCACCTGTTCCTTCAAACTATCAAGCTTTGACTGTGTCTCCTGGTACTTGGTTTCCAAAGCCTCCTTTTGGCCTTCTGCAGTATCCTTCAAAGTTTTCAGATTGGAAACTTGCTTTTCTAATCGGATCACCTCAGCATCCTCCAAGCTGGCATTAGCTATTTTCCCTATCAAGGAAAAATCTCCAGCTGCAATGGAGGCTGTGGCCTCTTGTTCTATTTCCTTTTCCTTCACTTTCCTATCCAATTATTCAAATTGGGATTTCCACAAGTTTGCACTGGTCTCCACAAAGGTCATGTCAAACTTCAGTTTCTTTTCCCTGTCTCCAAACTCCACTAATCTGGCTTTACAGACTAACAACTCTCCTTTCAACTTTTCCTTCTCTTCTTCCAGCTCTGTTATTTCAGAACTATTTTCCAACTGAGTGGTGGAGATCTTTAGCTGCCTTTTCAATGACAAGATCTCTTGATCTTTTTCATTCATCAACTCTTGGATGTTTTTCTTTATCTTCTTCGGTCTCATTTTTCAGCAATTGTGTTTGATGTTTCTTTACCTGTGCTTTCAGAGACTTATTTTCTGCTTTCTAGAGCCCCAACTGTTTCTGGACTCTAGACTTATTTGTTTGCACTTTTGATAGTTCTATTGCAAGCTTCAGCAGCCTATTATAGATGACTTCTCTTGTCTCTTTGAGTAGATTGATTATATCAGGGATAGGGATGTCTTCCAGGTTAAACTTTACCTCCGTAGCTTTGCTCTTGGTGGCCATGGCCAAGCTCAATGTGTTATGGGCCAGATTTCGGCTAGTAGCCAGGGCCGCTTCTTTCTTGGATATATTCCTTACCTCAGAGTATAGCTTAGATTATGTTGCTATGTTATCAACGTTTTCATCATATTCTTCCAACAGCTGGGCTCTATTGATACTTGATCATATAGGTCCTTTGGGAGGTTTTCCAAATGCATGCTCTTTTACTTCATAATGAGGCGTGAGAAACCTGACCTGCTTTTTCTTAGTTTTCTCTTCTCGTATTTTCACTATTTGTGGATCATCACCCTCCACCTTTTGCCTCTTTGCAGCTCTTTCAGAGTCACTATCTACCTCCATAGGGCTAATAACTCCTGAAGTACTGGTTTTTTCTGGAATACTATCAAGAGATAAGTCTGCTGGCCCTGTAAGAGCTTTACCAGGTAATCTGCTTGGTGAAGGTGTGCCTCCCTGAAAAAGGAATCTCAGAGTTTGAGAGTCCTCCGAAGCATCAACGTCCATTGGTCCTTGATCAATATATTCTAACCAATTGGCTCTCTCAGGCATTCTAGCCATCTCAAAATGATCATATCTCTTTCTGTCAGCTGCCTTCCTTCTTTCTGAGATTATGTGATGTGGATCATAGTTCATTGCAGCCTTGGAGGGGAGTCCTAGGTCTCTCACTATCCTTTCAATTCCTGATAGGGATGTTTTGTGTTTGACTACAAAAGAACCCACTCTCCAAGGGAAAGCTAAGTCAGATAACTTCTTGATATCTATAAAATGTTCATGTTCAGCTGTCAGTTTCTGCCTTATGAACTCCAAATGGAACAACCTAGGTGTCAAAAATGCAGGGAGTACATATGGTGGCTGTGAAAATCCATACACTCTAACTACAATTCCCTGTTTTAGCAAAAACCATTCCCCAATCCCTTTCTCGATAGGGGGCTGTAGCAAATCCTTCATTTCGGGGAGTACTCTAGGCAAATCCTCCTTGGAAAAAGATGTGATAAACCCGTGCCATCAAGTTATTCATGAAAAGTATGTAATCTGAATACATCTCTCTTGTAATTTTCAGCCCAGGTACCTGTAGGTTGTCTTCAACTACTGTTAAGAACATATTCCGTAAATAAGACTAGAATCTAAAGGTCCTTGTCTTAGGGAACTCAACTAACTGGGAGTGAATACTTTCAGCTAGGGCATCATCAAACCTTAGACATGCAGTCTGGAAAAATGAATCTGGGTCTGTCTGTTCTATTGGACAGGTACTTAAGACGAACATCAGACTGATCAACGTTTCTGAAATGTATTGGTCACTATCTAACCCTAAAAAGTGGGATATCATGGAGATTATCCATTTAGACTCATCTCTGAACAAACTGGCCTCGTTAGGGAAACTTGAACCTGGGAAAGATGCATTCGGTAATAGAGAATCATGGTAAAAGCTCTGTTTGAGTTCGTTTGGGGCTAGGCGAAAGTATTGAACCAAGTCCTCCATTCGATACCCTATGGCTTTCTGACCAAATTCCCGGGGAACGGCTAAGGCCTTTCTAACAGTCGGGGCTTTCACCGAGCAGAGGGTCTTAGAGCTTGAGGCGTCTAGGATCGCTCTTTGTTCTGAGGAATAATTTGTGGCACACCACTCAACGAATTCAAGGCAACTTGGGGTCTGGGTGGTGGTGAACAGATGAAAGAAGGACTGATAAACCTTATGGACGTCTATTCTTTCGCTTCGTATAACCTCCAACCTCTCCCTGTCCATATCTATGGAGATGTTGACCAGTATGGTGTCACATATGTCACCATCCTTGTCTTCCCACCGAGAATCGGTGATTGGAGATTCGGCACCAAGGGAATCTCTTACTTCAGCCATTCAAACAACTTCATGGGAAAAGAGAAGAACAAACCAACCTAGTGATCCGACACCTGGACAATCTTCCTGAGCTTCTGGTTGGCTAGTCTGCTCAGTGGGATCAGGTTCTTTTGCTTTCCAACGCATCTGATATAGGTGGAGTTCAAGTCTTTGCACATATCTGGTTTTTATAATGCTAAATTCCATATCACCCCTCCAGGTGTGATGGTGGTGAAGCCACATCAGCCGTCCCTCCTCGTCGGCCTTTCCTCGTTGTAGATCTACTTTCCGATATCCCACGGCTCCCAATCAAGTCGTACACGACTTCAATATCCATTTAGTTCTTCGAAATACTTCAGTCGTTGATCTCCTTTCTTGCGCAAATCCTGACCGTATGATGGCCTTAACTTTACTGACCGCGGCGATTTGAGACGTGGTTAACTTACCCACGAGAAAAATCAGCGCGTTCATCTTAGGCCGTTGATTTGCCTCCGGTAGATCTACACCGTTGACAGATGCCCGGTGCTTACTCCGACCGCGACGATTTGAAACATAACATATTTCGTGCAAGTTAGATCAGTGCGGTGGATGTACATCGTAGATCTTTCCTCTCGTTGATCTTCGTTGTCAATTGCTTTAAGAACTCGCCCGTCGGCTCGCACCCGCCCATGCGTTAGATCGCCCACCACTTCATTTGCGTCATGCGCTCAGGGCCGTCAATCTTTGGGGCGTTTTATCTGAACCATCCATACACATTTTCATTTGTTTATGGCGCGTTAGCCCGTCATTATCCCTCTGATCATCATGGACCTCTGGATCTTCCTCGAATCTTCTATTCCTTGAACTGATTCTCCTTGCACTGAACTCCGATTCCTCTGTTCGTTGGGATGTGGTCCGAGAGTTGGTTCTCCCTTCAGGGATTTTGATGACCATGAAGCACCATCATCCCCACGAAATATGCCATAGAACTTAGCACAATTTGAGTGCTAACACTCAGGTTTATTGCATTAGAAAAAAATATGATGTGTTTGCTACTTTTAAGAAATGAAAAGATTTGGTTGAGAATGAGACATGAAAAAGGTTTAAGTGTCTCAGATATAATAATGGAGGTGAATATTGCGGAAAGGATCTTGATAGTTACTATTCATACCATGGGATTCGTAGAGAGAAGACAGTCCCAGGAACACCACAAGAAAATGGTGTGTCATAAAGGATGAACAAAACAATCATGGAGGGTGCAAGGTGTATGAGATTGCATGCAGGGTTTCCCTTACATTTTTGGGTAGATGTTGTAGATATTGTTGTTTACTTAATAAACATAGGGCCCTCACGTGCTTTGGATGGTGGTATTACATAGGAGGCATGGAAAGATAAAAACGTAAACTACTCTTTTCTAAGAACTTTTAGTTGTGAAGCATGTGTCCATATTGATGGAGAAAATAGAACAAATCTTGAGGCTAAATACAAGAAATGTACCTTTATTGGATACAGGGTTGATGATTTTGGTTTTCGCTTACGGGATTATGAAAATAACAAATAATTAGGAGTAGAGATGTGGTATTCAATGAAAATGTCATGTATAAACATTAGTTGCAGGGAAAGAAACATGAAAAGGAAAACACAGAGTACATAGTGCTTGATGAAATCAAAGAAAATGAAGATTGTTCCAAAGGTGCCAGAAAATAAAGAACAACAACATGTACCTCAAACTCCTGCAAGACTAGTGTTAGAAGATCTACGAGGTTAAGTGGACCCCCTGAATGATTCTCTCCTTCACTTCATTATTTATTGATGTCCGATTCTGGTGAACCAAAATTTTATGAAGAAGCAATGCAGGGGGAACTAGAAAGAAGTGGCAGCAAGGCATGAATGAGGAGATGGACTCATTGGTAAGAAACAAGACTTGGGATTTGGTTCAGTTGCTTGTAGGTAAAATAGCAATTGCGAAATAAATGGGTTTACAGGTTGAAGGAAGAAGATAGAGGAAATAAGTGGTACAAGGCTAGACTTGTTGTAAAGGGGTTTGCATAGAAGAAAGGTATAGATTTTGGTGAAATATTTTCTCCTATTGTTAAAATGACTTCAATTAGAACTATTTTAAGTCTAGTGGTGATAGATGATTTGCAGCTTGAACATTTAGATGTAAGAACAACCTTTCTCCATGGGGATTTGGAGGAAGAGATTTATATGCAGTAGCCACAAGGGTATGAGGTCAAAGGGAAGGAGAATTTGGTATGCATGTTGAAGAAGAGCTTATATGGCTTGAAGCAAGCTCCAAGGAAGTGGTATTTGAAATTTGACATGTTTATGACATAACAAGTTTATTGTAGATGTCATTATGAGCACTGTGTTTATTTCAAGAGGCTAGATAATGAAAGACATATTATCTTGTTATTGTATGTGGATGACATGCTTGTTACAGGGTCTAACACGCAGGATATAAATGTGCTCAAAAGGAAGTTAGCTAATTCATTTTCGATGAAGGATTTGGGTGCTGCAAAGCAAATCCTTGGTATGAGAATAACAATAGACAGGAAAAATCACAAATTGACATTGTCTCGAGGTGTGTACATGCAAAAGGTGTTGGAGAGGTTCAGAATGCAGAATGCAAAACCAATTAGTACACCTTTGGCCATCCATTTCAAATTAAGTAAGGAGATGTGTCCCAAGACACAAGAAGAGATAGATTATGTGTCCAAGGTTCCCTTTTCATCAACTGTTGGCATCTTGATGTATGCCATGGTGTGCACAAGACTAAATATTGCACATGTAGTCGGATTTGTGAGTAGGTATATGTTATTCACTAGATATGGGCTACGTCCATGGAGAAACAACTAGTCTTTTTTTATTGTTTCATCCAAAAAATAAAGAAATACAACCCGCAACACATCCGCTACAACCTCCTCTTCACTCTCTCATAGTCTCTCTCTTTCAGACACGATGATATTTCATAACACTACACAACCACAATACAATTCACTCATACATAAAGAGGGTTTCCTTCTAGAGAAAAAAACCATAACATAACATCTACCGTTAGATTTGTGACCTAACCAGCATAGATCCATCTTAAACCCATATCTATCAAGCACCGAGAGGGATCCAATTTCTTGAGGTCTATTTTTTTTTTTAAATTTAAACTCAAGAAATTTGATCTCTCTTGATTGATAGATCTGGGTTTAAGTTTTAAGTTTTTATTTTATAAGCGAACATCTATTTTTAATTACTTTTCATAATATTTTATTTTATGAACCAACATGGATTTTTTTTAAAATACTTTCCATAATTTTTTAGTTTATGAGCCGACATGAATTTTTTTAATTATTTTGTTACATCACAAATATTACAACATCTCCCCCATACTAGGCTGTAGAGCACCTCATTTCACTCGGTGCAATGATGAATGGTTCGGATTGAATACGAAATTACAAAATTTTACAAGGAAATTTTTCACCACATTTCAATGGTCGAAAATGAAATCCAAACACGACTGAAACAATTCTTTGAATTAGGAAGATAATCAAGCTCCACAACCAATAAATAGAATTAAGAATAAATTCTAAGACCTTCTAGCAATAACAGATATAAACACATTGAGGCCTCAATAGCTACTCAAGTCGACTGACCTGGGACCCAACTTCATTCCTTCTTAATATGTTAACCTAGATTTATTCCTCATCTTTGTTTTCTTGATTGAACTTGATGATGGTATGTAATGGTACTTACCTCATTGCAACTACTTTAATTGAATGCTCCTTTAATCCATTTAGTATCTCATGTATCACATAGTCCATAGCGATTACATCATTAAATTTATTTTATTCCTATTTTGTTTTACTTTCTTATGTCATAGTGCATACATCATAACCAAAAATTCTCCTATACACTATGAATTGATGTGAATCTTACCTGTTCAAATTGATATGTAACTATGTCATTGTTATTTAAATTTTTTCCATGGTATCATTTGTCAACTTGCAATTGAATTATCAAAATAATCGACACTTTCTTCAAGTCACACGAATGAGGTGCATCATAATCCAACATGCCCTATTCTTGGATTAAAATATTTCAGTCGTTTATGAATTTTTTCAGTGTCAATTAACATATAAAAAGTTTGTATAAATAAGATCCTAGATGAGGTGACATAACTTAATTTGAGCAAAGCATTACGTCCTATGAGGTTTGTAATTTTCCCAAATAAATCATTTTTGCACATAATTTTGAGTATAGGTCAATTTGACATTTCAACACCTAGGAAATTTTCCTTACAATTTTTTGGGATCATGAACTGAACAATGCTATAAGAATTAAATTATAAAGTCCAAAAGTATGAAAGCATGAATTAAATTCCCTTGTCTGGGAAAGCAATCAGAACTTCATAGGTTATACAAAGGGCGTAGGTCATCAAAACTTAGTACATAATCACTCGTTAAAACTAAGTATTCTCATTTACGCATAGGAATAAATTGTTTTCCAACAAGAGGTTGGATATGAAAGATACAATAAGTCTTTGGCTATTATAGCATTCTTTGAAAGGCATAAAGTTACGAAGAAACATTTGGATACTTAAATAATATCAACATTGTGGAAGTTGTCTTATTACTCCCTTCCGATGAGCATCAGGGACTATAGAAATCGATTTTGCACATTTCTATTAATCTTACACAATTTACAAAGCATGATGTGAAGAGCTCACAGTGGTGAATATGAATCCATGTAACAAGAAATTAAAACTCCATCTCAATCTTCAAGGCATCTGACAGAGCAAGTCTTGTGCATGAATCACAAGAAGTTTAATTCTAATAAAAAATATATTAAACCTATGGATAGAGTTACGCATTTCTTTTTGGTGAAATAGAGGGAAGCATCCTATAAGAGCATGCAATCCAACCATATTTTGAGGGATGGCAATCTGTTCCCTTTTGGTGAGCTTCCCAAAATGGAAGTATGGTGTGGAGGGAATGCACTCCAACAAGGTTCTTTTGAGGGTGGAAAATCTCTTTTTTTTTGGCTTCACACATATCAATCACTAAATACGAGGCACATTCCTCTAGAGTCACAACTTACTTTCCATCAATGGTGTATGCATTTCTTAAGTTTGTATTGGCCCTTGATTTCAATTTCTCTTGCCATTTTAGAAGATGGCTTGTTAAAGGGAGGCTTTTGAGGGCTTTCACCATAAATTTAAACTTGGGCCAATAGTGCAAGAATTTTTTATATGTTGGATAAAAATTATGTAGATAGGATAATAAAGTCTAAGACCCAATTCGCAGACTAATAAGGTCTTACAACAACTTGTGCTTTTAGAAGAGATTAAATATTCTTGAATTTGAAAGTAAGAGTGTTTGATTTATACATAAAAAACCATTTTTAATTAGTACATATCTCATCAAATAAAAATGAATTAATATTTTATTAATAATTTAATATTAGCAAAGAACAAGGGATAACTATGGAAATCCTCTACAAGATGGGCATCTTCTAAGCAGTATCGAAAAAAAATGTAAAGGCATGCAAGATCTAGTGGTTTGTTAGTTTCTTTGACATGAATCTATGAAATGATTCATCTAAGAGAAATATTATGCTTAGGCATAAAATCCTTGTTAGTACTATCTTCCTCTTGTTGTTGATGCTTAATATGTTTTTTCTTTGTGCAATTTCAAGCATTCCAATGACTATTTATGGAAAATTCAAATTTTAAATTGCAAATAGATTCCTAAAACATGTGAAAACACATCAATAATACACAGTAGACAGACACACTATGCAACAATGATTTTGAAGCTATGCAATAGTTTTTTCCTAATAAAAATCAAATCAACTCACTGAAGCCCATATAGTCTTAAAACAAAAACAAGAGTAAATGCCATTTTGAATTCGGCAACAAAGCAAGGAAGCAAATGACAACATTGGACAATTTTTGCAAAGAGATCACACAAGTGACCAAAACCCACTTGAACAATGAGAAATCAATATTCTACTGTGACACAAACATCCACTCATATAAAGAAAACAATAAATTGGCAATTCGCATAGGAAATTCAATTGACTTACCTGTTATAGTTGTGCCAGCACCATCAACCAACCTATGCAAACAACCATCAAAGGTTTTTTCTTCCCTTTGCAAATACTGTTCCATTCAAGAGCCATTCCAGTTTACACGCATAAAATTCCACCTCGAAGAAGAACACAACAAAATCCATAACACCATGTTGAACCCATTTTAAAAAAAAAATCGAATTTACCATCTCTTTTTCACAAACCCTCGTCTATCCTTGATGGTGTCTTAGAAATCCTTCCACAATTTCCCATAAGAACAAAACCACAGACGCGAAACACTAGAAACTTGTACCAACACCAAGCTCTAACACAACTGTAAAAAAGATGTCCATTATTTTCTAATAACTACATAAGTATTCGATAAGATGGCTTGCACCCAACAACAAAAAAATTGCATAGAGGAAATGCCCATTGTTCAATAAACAATGTCTCCAAGGAAAATACGCAAACACTTCAACCATTCAACAATAGAAATGAACAAGCCCCATGATATATTCGAAAGAATCAAGCCCCTGGTACAAATCTCTAACACAATCGTGCAACAGTAAACACCCACTATTCTGTCATTAGTGCACAAGAATTCAAGAAGGTGGCCTGCCAAGGCTTAAATCCATGCAGATTCAAAAGCAAAAAAAACACCGTACAGAAAAAATTCCCACAAAACGAAATCGCCAAATGCTTCAACCCTCCATCCAGACAAATGAATAAACCCTCAAGCCTTTGGCCCAAAAATTCATGCCAACCGTGCAGAGTAAATGAAACCTATTTCATAATCAATGCAGAGGCATGCGATAAGATAGTTGGTCAAGGCTTCAAGCCTGCTGGACCGAACATGACCATGGTTTAACAATCCAACGTACACTCCCCTCAATGCATTGATGCCATCATCCGTCACGCGTCGAAACGCACCCCTAACCTCAATCACATCATTCCAAACTATGCACCAAACTTTGGGCTTGTACTAATTTTTGCTTTGGCACGATTGCATAAATGCAACCCTACGGGCACTTTATGTCCTCGCAGGGACATAATAATGCAAAATTTATTTTGATGTGCTAATAAATAATGTACAAATATAATATACATGGAGAAACTATAATAGTGAAAAATGCTTTATTATTATTGTTTTTAAAATTTTTAAATTTATCTTTTATAAATATCATTGTGTTGCAACGAGGAAGTTCTCACGATCCAGGGTCTCTTCTTAGTCTCTAACGCCCCCCTATCGCTGCTAATTAAAATCAATGTGTATAATCAATCTATGTGCTTTGAATTTAAATAGTGCAAAATGCTTTACAATTATTACTTTAAATATCATTGTGAACTTAATTATAATGTTTAACATTTCCTCTTAATGTTTATTTTTTTAAAATTTGTTATTATTATTTTTATATTTATTTTCTGTTTTTTTTTTTTTCATGCAATTATCTTTGAGACAAGCATGTGACTATTCACAATATTATCCATCAAAGAAACTATAACTAATTTAATGAGCCATCTGCATTTTCAGAATTTGAATTAGTCCATACTTCAAGAATAACATATTTAAAAAAAAAAATTAAGGTTATCAATACAAAATATATTCACTATATTAGACTTACATTTAAATAATGTGGTGGTATAAATGTATTTTAGATTATAAATTTATAATTTAAATAAAATGTATATATATTAACATGAATAAGATTTTGATGTTTTAAAACACTTGAAATTAAAAAGACATATATGAGTATATGAGTATGTATACTAGCACAACCACTTAACTTGTGGTCAATGAACACCGATAGGTTACAAGTTAAGTTCCATGAACAAGTTATCTATTACTTGTTCTCCATGCATAGTTGTAATCACCTGTTGTCTATGCCTTAACTACACGCTACTTCTTTAGTTAAATTGGCTGTCACTACCTTTATCCATGCATGAGCTATGAGTTATCCATGCATGAACTACCAATTATTATTATTATTATTATAATATATATATATATAATTGTTTATTTTTAATTTTGAATAACAACCATAAAATCGGTGGGATGGTTTATAAAGTAATATATGTACCAAGATTGGAGAAGAGCTAGGGCGCGTGCGAGTGCGAGCTAGAGGAGCTAGGGTTTCGTTTGCAGGTTGCAGCCATGGTCGCCCCTGGGGGTGGGGATCCCCCTCCCCCCCCATCAGCTAAGATGGACGCGTTCAGGAGGTTGATAGCCAGCGGTGGCAAGAGGAATGCTCATACCTCGATCCCGAAATTCATCAAAAAGCTTGAAGAAATCCCTGAAATCGCCTTGCCGGAGACGACGTCGGTTAAGATTGCCCTTGCTTTATCAGAAAGAGGGCTAGTCGGCCAATTTATGGGGCTATGGCCCTCAGCAAAAACCACTGACGACTGGATCCAAAGAAACTGGAAGCCCTAGCTAAAGCAAGGAGTCACCTGCTATCCCCTGAGCAGTGGCTATTTCCTGTTCGAATTCATAAATAAGGAGGATAAGGACCTCATCTTCAGAAACGGCCCATATTTTATGGGAACCCAGGGGCTGTACTTGAATCGTTGGACGTCGGATTTCGACCCCACGGTGGCCTTGCCCAAGGAAGTTCCAGTATGGGTCAGGCTCCCCAACTTGCCGGTCCATTGTTGGAATTATGAAGCTCTGCAAATGATCGGAAATGGAATAGGGAAATTCATTGACAAAGTAGACAACAAATCCATTTATAACTGTGCCAGGATTTGTGTGGAAGTGGACCTGGAGGCAGGGCTTCCGGAGGCAGTGAAGCTATCGGTAGGCTCCTGGACTCACTATCAGAAAGTTGACTATGAACACCTCCCATTTAAATGCAGAACCTGCCAAGAACACGGGCATTTCCAGAGGAACTGTCCAAAGAACCAAACCCCAGAGAAGGAAGAAGATGAAGGATGGCAAAAGGTGAAGAAAAGCAAAGCAGCCCAAAAAACCAAAGATCCAAGGCCTATACATTCGAAGGATCATCTCCCCGCAAATATCAGCCCTCCGAAGGAGCCTGTGACAAAAGCCACAGCAACATCAAAGGAACCTGAGAAAGAATTCATAGAGATAGTTTCCCAATCCACGCCCCCTTCAGAAAACCCGGCTAAGGATAAGAGCGCCCTATCAGAAAAAGAATCTTCGAAATCAGATGATGAGCATACCACCATAGGCTCTGAACTAGGAGCTGATTCAGATGGGGGGGCCACAGAGACCAGCAGCTCGGTCGGAACCCCTGAAAAGACTCCAAGAGGACGGAAACCAGAATGGAAAAAAAGAGAGGAGAAATCGTACAGGGACGTCACAGCAGGAGTCCAGCAAACCATTCCGGATATGATGGAAACCAGATCTTCAAAAAAAGGCAAGGCTTCGAAAGGAGCCACCCCCCCCCCTCCTGATCTTAATGCAGTTCATCTCCTGGAATTGCAGAGGTATGGGAAGCAAGTCTAAAGAAGAAGCAATTAAAGACCTAGTAAGAATGAACTCCCCGGAGATACTTCTGATCCAGGAGATGAAGATGGAGGAGCCTGAGACCATCCAGGCCAGCAAAAAGTTTTGGAAAAAAGGAGGTTGTATAGCAGTCAGCGCTAGGGGAGCCTCAGGAGGTCTATCCACCTTCTGGAACTCCACTAATCTCGACCTGCTAGAGGATCATAGCACTACCCACTGGCTATTCACGAAGTTGCAGCATCAAAACATAGGGCATCAGATAAGCCTTTTTAACATCTACGCCCCAGTTCTACTTTCGAAAAAAAGAGAGTGTTGGGAATCGTTGAATTCCTTCCTGTCCACTAACCGGCACGACAATATCGTCCTAGCTGGTGATATGAATGTAACTCTCACCCTTTCCAAAAAAAAAGGAGGCTCCCCGGTAAGAGACCCGGCTCGAGAGTGGGTTGAAGACATCATTATGGACTGGGATCTAGAGGATATCAAACCCAGCAAAGGTAAGTTCACCTGGACTAATAAAAGAGTGGGACCTGGGCACATTGCGGCCCGGCTGGATCGTTTCCTTGTCCATTCCTCCTTCCTTACTCTTGGAATTTTTGCAACTTCTGAAATACTCCAGGCCTGCACCTCTGATCACAAGCCGATATCCCTTTCCTTGTCTCCGGGAGAAAAACTGGGCCCTATCCCCTTTCGATTCAGCCCCCTCTGGGTCTCCATGGATGGCTTCTATGATCTGGTCTCGGAAACCTGGAAAAATCAGTTTGTGGGTCACCGTTCTTCATTTGGGAAGAAAAGTTGAGAAGGCTCAAAGCAGCCCTTAAAAGCTGGGCAAAGCTCATGACCTCCCCCATCGTTGAAAGGAAAGAAGCCCAAAGGAATCTAGGCAACCACCAGCTGCTAATGGAGAACGCCACAGTCACCCCAGAGCTGCTTGCTGTTGAGCTCGACCTGCAAAAAGCCCTTCATAAGGCGTTGAGAAGAGAGGAGCATTATTGGCAAGTAAAGGTGCGATGTCTTTGGCTCAAAGAGGGAGATAAAAATACGTCATACTTCCACAAGCAAGCAGAAGCTCGGAAGAGTTACAACAGTATTAGAGAAATTCATTATCAAGACCAAACTTTCAACAAAATCGATGAGATCAAGCATGCTGCCCACTCCTTCTATAGAGATCTGTTCACAGAACAATTGGACTCTTCTCCTAGGTTGGATCGCTATCCACTGAAAGTTCTCCCCAAGCTAATCAATGAGGAAGATAATAGAAAGATGACTTGCCCCATAACGACTGAGGAGATAAGAAAAGCCCTGCATAGAATGAACCCTGACAAAGCTCCAGGGCCTGACGGATTCACGGTCAGATTCTTCATTGTATGCTGGGACATTATTTAGAAGGATTTGGTCAAGATGGTGAGGAAATCTCAGAACTGCAGCAAAATAGGAGGAAGCACTAACTCCTCCTTCCTTACGTTAATTCCCAAAGAGAAAGGTGCCCAAAGCTTCTCCACGTTCCGCCCTATCTCGCTCTGCAACACGGGGTACAAAATCATCACTAAAGTCATTGCAAATAGAATAAAGAATGTCCTTCCCAGGATCATTCCGGAGAACCAGGGGGGCTTCATTAAGGACAAACATATTCAAGACAACATCATCCTGGTCCAAGAAGCTATTCACTCAAGTTGCCAACGGAAGGAGAAAGGTATGATAGTCAAACTGGACCTCGCTAATGCTTTTGACAAAGTTCGGTTAAATTTTCTCTTTGCTATAATGTTCAAACTAGGCTTCCACC
The DNA here is from genome assembly GCA_027924585.1 of Larix kaempferi. Classification (NCBI taxonomy): domain Eukaryota; kingdom Viridiplantae; phylum Streptophyta; class Pinopsida; order Pinales; family Pinaceae; genus Larix; species Larix kaempferi. The sequence goes on along the minus strand of BSBM01000717.1, from coordinate 5,315,649 downwards.
CCCAGTTAATCAGCTGGATCAGAGCCTGTATCTCGGGACCTTGGATTGCCCCCTTGGTAAATGGGAGACCAGCAAACTTCTTCCACGCCTCAAGGGGACTTAGGCAGGGCTGCCCCCTGTCCCCCTTGCTCTATGTCATCCAAGCATCGGTCCTAAGCTTCCAGCTGGACAAGGGTCTTCAGCAACGTTCTCTAATGGGGCTCACAATCACCCCTAGAGTGAAGAAAATAAACCATGCTCAATTTGCCGATGATACCCTTCTTTTGGGTCAGGCTAATCTCAACACGGCAAGATCCTTCAAAAAAGAGTTGGACGCTTACACGGATATATCTGGCAGTGAAATCAGCTTGAGGAAAAGCAAAATCTATGGTTGGAACTGTACCCCCATTGAAATGACAGATATCTCAAGAACGCTGGAAATGGAAGGAACCTCCACATGGGAATCCATAAAATATCTTGGCATTCCGCTAGTAAAAGCTACACCTAGAAGGAGTCTTTGGATGCCATTGGTGGACAAACTCAAGGCCAAAATGTTGGCTTGGGGGGCTTCCTGGTTAAACAAAGCAGGTAAAACCATCCTCATTAACTCTGTCCTAACCACCCTTCCTCTCTACCAGGCTTCGATCCTGCTAGCCCCTAAAGGAATTGTGAAAGAAATAGACAAAATATTGAGAAAATTCCTTTGGTAAGGGGGAAGGAACATAGGAAGGAAAATGCATCAAGTCAGCTGGGATAAGGTCAAAGCCCCCAAGTTGGAAGGAGGGCTGCAAATCAGAGACGTGGCCACTCAGAATTTGGCCATGGGTGGCAAGATTTTGTGGAAAATGATAAGGGGTAAAACAACTTGGAGCTCAAAAGCTTTAAGGACAAATTACTTCAGCGGGCACAAAGAGAGGTGCTTGGATATCCCACCTAGGACTAGGAAAGGCTCTCCTATTCTTGCTCTTTGTCTTAAATCTCTTGATATGATAACCTCCAATCTCACTTGGATTTCGGGAAATGGCTCCAATATTAAGTTCTGGGATGACTCCATTCTAGGGAAGTCCCCTTTAAAAGATTTGGAAGGACTGGAGAATATAAAAAATTGGCTTCATTTGAACAGCAAATTCACCCTATGGGATTTATCCAGCTGGAGCCCGGATGACTGCTGGACCAAATGGGACCTGGGGGCTGTCCTGCAAGCCCTTGAGATTGAAGCTAGATCCGTTTTAGAGGCCCTGCAAGGTCTCTCCCCTTCTTCTGCTAAGCTGAAGGACAAAAGAGGCTGGGGCTCCTCCTCAGGCCTCTACAATGCAGCTGCTGGATATGCTGCCTTAAAATCCATTCCTTGGGCAGCTCCGTATCCTTCTAAGTGGAAAAACCTTTGGCTTCTTCCCTCCCTCCCCAAAATTGATCATTTCTGCTGGTCCCTACTTCATGACAGCATTCTTACATGGGACAACCTTTTGAAAAGAGGATGGGAGGGGCCCTCAAGATGCCCTCTCTGTGCCTGCCACGAGGAAAACTCGACCCATCTCTTTCTTCGGTGTCCCTTTGCTATAGAACTCTGGAATACCCTTCTTGCTCAGCTGAATTTGGCCCCCCCTCCTTCCATCTCTTCCTTGTTCGCCTCCTGGTTAGATTATGCTCCCTTTTCCTTCTCCAGCCTGAATTTGCTAAAGCACTGCTAGATGTGGGTCCCAAAAATCCTCTGCTGGAAATTGTGGCTTGAACGTAATAATAGAATTTTCAGGAACAAGGAAGTCTCGCCAGCCCAAGTTGCAATAAAAGTTAAGGCGTTGATAGGAGAGCTGGTAGCCTCTAACTCTAAAATCACCAATGAAGCTATCCCCGACAAAGAGGAGTACAGCTGGTTTCAAGGGCTAGACTCAGCCCTCCTTACCAGAACCAAGAACACTGTTAAGCATTTCTCTCCGTGGGAAATCAGGCTAGAGGAGCAAGAATTCATAAAATGGAGATCCTCTCTGAACAAGCACACTCTGCATGTGGACGGGGCCTCGAAAGGGAACCCCGGACCTGCGGGAAGTGGAGGAGTCATTCTTGACAAGTCTGGGAAAAGTATCCTCACTTTCGCCTGGGGGCTGGGCCAAAATTCCAATAACATTGCTGAAATTCTTGCCATTTGGCAAGGTCTGATTCAAGCCAGAAGTCTTTCCATTAATAAGTTGGCTATCATTGGTGACTCCCAAATCATCATGCAGGCTCTCAATCTAAAGAAAGCCCTCAATGGGATGGGGTTGGCCCACTATCACCAGAAAGTCATATCTCAGCTGAAAGCATTCGCAGAAGTAAAGTGTTACCACGTCCTTCGAAATCTTAATCAATTAGCAGATCATGAAGCCAATAATGGAGCCTCCCTAAGCAAGGGAATTATTATAGTAAATGGAAGCGAAAATCATGTGCCCATCCCCTAGTGAAAGTGAAGAAATGGTTGTTGAGTTGCCCATGAAAGAAATAAGTGTAATTCAGTCAGTGAAAGATTCCCATTTGGACCCGCGTGCAGAATGAGGTTTTTGAGGAGCAGATCGTTCAGAGGGAAGAAAAAAGCTTGTCACATGACCCACGACCCCTTTTTCCCTGGCCTGCAGTCAAAGAAAATGATCTCCAATCGATGTCCATCAAAGAGAATCGTATCCAGCTAGGAGGACTGAGTGCAATCGAGTAGAATCATCCCAAGACTCTGCAGAAACTAAGAATCGGGTCTATATTAGTTAGAATCCTCCAGTTTTATTGCACTCATCTCTGACAATCGCTGAAGGAAACGCTGGAAGCTTTCAGAAGTCGTGTATGGGAGTTAGCAGTAGCAGATTGTGCCTATCTTTGGCAGCAAGTCCGTCCTCAATATTGAAGCTCGTCTCTCTCAGATTCAGACTGAACTGGTTGAAGTTAAGTCAGCAGCTCATAAGATGGATTTAAAGCAGATAAAATTGTAAAACTCTGGAACTAGTCGATGGGAGTGCATGATCCAGGAGCTTGAAGAGATAATGGAGGAAAATCTTTGATGATAATTTGACCAGCATGAAGGATCTGGCAAACTTCTCAGATGGAATTGGGCACCGGCTGGCTGAGCTGGAAATGAAGGTGGATGAAATGCTCAAGGAGCATGGAAAGATCCCAAAATCAGAGCGCAACACTTCTATGTCTATGCTTTTATGAAGCTCAATGTCTGTTCAGAAAATTTCCAAAATTTTGTAAAGGGGTTAGTGAGCATAGCCACGCCCGTTTCTCTGGATTCTATGCATCTATTAGAATAGAATCTCTGTCTGTAAGAATGTGGCAGCTGTTTAGCCAGAAGATCAATATAAAAGGCCTATAACCGTTTTAGTAAAAAAAAAAAAAACCATAAAATCAATCTGGAAAATACATTTGTCCCATCCTCATTTGATCTAGGAAAAAAAATAGATGCTTTCCACCCCAAATTATAAGATATAAACACCTTTCGTTGTAAAACAATTATATAATTTTTTTATTATTATTTTAAATTACTTGTAAATAATAATAAATTATTACATTGATAAATGTTTATATTTTAGAATTTGGGGTCGAGTAGCAAGTATGATTTTTCGATATTGCATGAGGATGAAACAAGTGTAGTGTCCAAATTTATTTTATGGACAAGTGATAACTACATAGACAGCGAGCGATTACAATTAAGCATGGATAACAAGTAATAGATAAGTTGTTCATGAGTGTTCACGGACCACAAGTTAAGTGGGTCTGCTAGTTACACCGATAGGTGGTTACATTTTAAAATTTGGTGTGGAGTAGCAAGTATAATTTTCCTAGATTTGGTAGTTGGTGCATGGATAATTGGTAGTTGATGCATGGATAACAAGTAGTGGCACACAACCTCTTTAGCTAGAAGAACGAAGGTGACAACAAGTTGATGAGGCATAGATAGGAATATACAACGAGGGATTAAACTGAGCATGGAGAACAAGTAATGGAAAAATTGTTTAAGTGTGTTCATGGACCACAAGTTAATTAGATCTACTAGTTACACTGATAGGTGTTTATATTTTATAATTTGGTGTGGAGTAGCAAGTATGTTTTTCCTGGATTACATGTGACAAGTGTACTGTCCATATTGATTTTATGGATGAATTTCCAAATTCAAAATAAAAAAATTAAAAAGAATATATATATAAATAGTTGGTACTTGATGCATGGATAGAGTGCACTCATAGGCGACCTATTTAACTAGAAGAAGGAAAGTGACAATGGGTGATTACAACTACACATGGAAAACAAGTAACAAATAACTTGTTCATGGCACTTAACTTAAAAAATAAAACCTTCATGAAACCCTTCGATAATTGATACTATGAGATTGACCCAGTTGCAAGACTCTTTGGTAATCTATTTTTTTGGAATACAATCGAAATTTGAAAGTGTTAAAATTGTGTTTCTAAATCCATAAATAGATTTAGCACCCTCTAATACGCATGGTACCTAAATTATGAAATTTCAATAACCAATTTCTCCAAGGAAAATTTGCAAACATTTCAACCCTCCACCGATATAAACGAATAAGCCCCACAATATCTTCAAAATCCGCAAGCCCACACCAAACTATAACACAACTGTGCAACAGTAAATTCCCAATGCTCCCTCATCAGTGCACAAGTATTCAAGAAGGTGGCCTTTCCATGCTTAAATCTCTGTGGATCCAAGAACAACAAAAACAATGCATAGATCAAATACCCACAAAACGAAATCCCCAAACACTTCAACCCTCCACCCACACAAACAAATAAACCCTCAAGCATCCAGGCCAAAAATCCATTCCAACGTCACAGAGTAAATGCAACATGTCTCATAATCATTGCAGAGGCATGCAAAAAAAATTTCGGTCAAGGATTGAATCCTTCCAGACCAAACATGGCTAGGATTTAACAATTCAACATACACTCCCCTCAATGCAATGATGTCATCATCTTCCATGTGCCAAAATGCACCCTCGACCTCAATCAAATCATCCCAAACTATGTACCAAACTTTGGGTTTGTAAAAAGAAATGCTTAAGTATGATTGCACAAATGCAACCCTACAAGAACTATATGTCCCCGCATGTGCATAATAATGCAAGATTTCTTTTGATGTGCCAATAAGGGCCCTCGCACGAAGTTGAGGGGCCCTTTAGATGCAATTGTGCATCCGCAAAATGCGCATGTATTCATTAAAAACAAAACATGCGAGCGTTTCTTAGAACTAGGAATGGGCGGGCTCCGAGCCTTCCATGTCAGTTAACATGTAAGCTAGGATTCCATAACGCGCGCGCGTTATAGTGATACATGTAACATAACGCACTTGAGTTATGGACACACAAAACGCGCACACGTATCTGGAATGTTAAAAAAAATTCCTAGGCATTTAATATGTTTGGTGCACGGCTAAATAACGCCTACTTGCACAAAACACGCGAGCGTTCATTCATGCAAAAATGTGCTAGCGTTATTGTAATCATTAAAACCTTTTCCAATCGTTTATTTAATAGTTTATATGGGTTAGGAGGTCAAATAGGGATTTGGTGTTAGGGGCTTAGGGATTAGAGATGGGGGTTGGTTAGTGGTAGGGGAAGGGGGACAGGGATGATTTTAAGAACCCCCACAAAATTTATATGTATAAAAAATGGGCAAATCTCCCCGATATATAGGAAAACTTGAAGGCGATTTAATCAAATAATATAATATGTATATATAATTTTTTGGTGAATATTTCATTTCATTATATAATGCTGTAAAATCTTGGTGAATGTTTCACTAAATTATAATATATTCTAAAATCTTGGCAAATATTTCACTTAATTATAAAAAATTGTAAAAACTTGGCGAATCTTTCACTGATTTATAAAATATAGTAAAACTTTGGTGAATCTTTTGTCAATAAGACTCAAGCTTTTGATTATGTAGATTACTAAGGTATTTCAACATAAGAACATACACCGGAACTCAACTATGGACTCTCTCGACTCATGGACTCTCGAATGAACAAGTGTATGAATGAGGAGAGGATGGATTTATTTATACATTTCACAAGCAATATTTGATCACTCACAACTAGAATGTGTCTATGAAACACGACTGCACTAACTAGATTCAAGGAAAGTAGGGACTCTACTTTTTATCTCGTCCCTTAATGGTCCAATGGACATGTGGGGTCATGAATCTTGATAGGCCAACAAACTAATAGAATTAAGTGAATATCCTAGTACCATGCCACTTCCTTTATATAAAGAGATATTTCTTGGACCAATTCCAAGCTTCCAACCAATATTCTCACCAAAATTTCTTCTCTTTGGTGTCGAATGGTAGGAGAGTTGCATATTTGTCAGTGAATATTTAAAATGGCTCAATCCACACAATATTTCCTTGGCAAGTGATAACTTCACCCATCATTGTTTTAAAACATCCCAACACTATAAAAACATCCATAAATTGATAAATAAAAACCCCATACACTTCAAAATTCACCCATTGACAAGAAAAAATCCCAATGCACTTCAAAATTTAGCAATTGTCAAGAAAAGTGCCCCAGGCGCTTCAATACTTGGCCCGAGCACTTCAAAATTCTCTGAAAGATGATAAAAATGCCCTAAGCACTTCAGTATTTTTCGAGGCACTTATAAATTCTCCCAAGGATGATAAAACTCCACATGAACTTCAATATTTCCCCCAAGCACTTCAAAATTGCCCCCGGGCACTTCAATACTTGCCCCATGCACTTCTAAATTGACCCAATGATGATTGAAATGCCCCATGCACTTCAATACTTGCCTCGACCACTTCAAAAACATCCCAACGATGATAAAAACGTCCATACACTTCAATATTTTCCCTAGGCACTTCAAAATTCTTGCAACAAAGATGAAAATGCCCCCATCCACTTCCATGTTTTCCCAGGCACTTCATTACTTTCCCTAGACACTTCAAAATTCATCCAATGATGATAAAGATGTCCTAGGAACTTCAATACTTGCCCTAGGCAAGGGAGAAAAACACATGACAATGATATACTCACCCAGACAATCACAAAAATGCCTCAATCCACACAAATTTTCCCCGATAAGTGATAACATTGCCCATCAATATTTTAAAACATCCCAACACTATAAAAGCATTCATACATTGATCAATAACAACCCCAAGCACTTCTAACTTCACGCATTTAGGAGAAAAACGATCCATGCACTTCTAAATTCACACGGTGATGAGAAAAATGTCCCATGAACTTTTAAACTCACCCAGTGACGAGAAAAATGCCCCAGGCATTTCAATACTTCCCCCGGGCACGTCAAAATTTTCTGAAAGATGATAAAATTGCCCTAAAAACTTCAATATTTTCCCAGGCACTTCTAAATTCTCCCAAGGATGATACAAACTCCCCATGCACTTCAATATTTTCCCAAAGCACTTCCAAATTCCCCTAGGCACTTCAATACATGCCCCATGCACTTCTAAATTGGCCCACTGATGATAGAAACGCCCCATGCACTTCAATACTTGCCTCGACCACTTCAAAATTCTCCCAACGATGATCAAAACGCCCATACACTTCAATATTTTCCCCACGCACTTCAAAATTGCACCCAGACACTTCAATACTTGCTCCATGCACTTCTAAATTGACCCAATGATGATAGAAACGCCCCATGAACTTCAATACTTGCCTTGGCCACTTCAAAATTCTCCCAACGATGATTAAAACGCCCAGACACTTCAATATTTGCCCCAGGCACTTCAAAATTCTTGCAACGAAGATAAAAACACCCCCATCCACTTCCATATTTTCCCAGGCACTTCATTACTTTCCCTAGATACCTCAAAATTCATCCAATGATGATAAAGATACCCTAGGCACTTCAATACTTGCCTTAGGAAAGGGAGAAAAGCACCCGACAATGATATAATCACCCAGGTAATCACAAAAATGACCCAATCCACACAAATTTGCCTCGGCATGTGATAACTTTGGCCATCATTGTTTTAAAATGTCCCAACACTATAAAAGCATCCATACAATGATAAACAACAACCCCAAGCACTTCTAAATACACCCAGTAATGAGAAAAACGCCCCATGCACTTCAAAATTCACCCATTGACAAGAAAAACGCCCAATGCACTTCAAAATTCACCCATTGTCAAGAAAAACGCCGCAGGCACTTCAATACTTGGCCCAGGCACTTCAAAATTCTCTAAAAGATGATAAAAATGCCCTAAGCACTTAAGTATTTTTCAAGGCACTTCTAAATTCTCCCAAGGATGATAAAACTCCCCATGCACTTCAATATTTTCCCCAAGCACTTCAAAATTGCCCCCAGGCACTTCAAAATTGCCCCCAAGCACTTCAATACTTGCCCCATGCACTTCTAAATTGACCCAATGATGATTGAAATGCGCCATTCACTTCAATACTTGCCTCGACCACTTCAAAAATATCCCAACGATGATAAAAATGCCCATACACTTCAATATTTGCCCCAAGCACTTCAAAATTCTTGCAATCCTTTGAGCCATAACCCCTTATGAAATCCTTTGAACCATAAGTTGAAAACACTTATATTCACTAAGCCACAAGTCTAATGACAATAATCACATTAAATTTCAAATTATTTTTGATATCATAGCCATAGTGAAAGCCACATGACACAAAACTTCATATTATTCGTTCACATCAAAGAGGTCCAAGTTCCTTGGGAAAAATCTGTAGTTGTTGGGATGAAAGGCACCAATAAAGTTAGTTGACGCTAGAGCCAAATATAAAGCAGTGGCAAAGTAGCCAGATAAAGTCTGAGATGCGATTCAAACATGGAAGAGAGCACAAGAAAAGGATCAAGAAGCCTTTCCCCTCCCCCAATAGGAGGTTAAGTAATTTGAAAGAAGGGTTGGAGGAGCTCCAACTAGCAATTAAAAAAACAAAGAAATTCACTGACCTAAAGGATGACTTTCAGATCTCTGCAAAGGCACTTTCTAAATCCGCAACTACATAATCCTATATGTAGTGTCCAAATTCCCTCCATTTCAATGAAGGAACGAGTTCAAGCAGAATTACTCCAATATCAATGATAATAAATTCTTCTTTTGTTCAATAACGTTTGTTTAAAGTTGAGTTTGGGTTGAAAATCAACCCTTTCAATGGAAGCCTGAGAATTAGCTTTGGCAATTAAAATTTTACTTTGGATGCCAAGGGATATGCAACCCACGAAAAAATCTCATTCACCCAATTAAAGATTATAAGCGATGCCCTATTGTGGTGGGAAATATTTTGCCAGTGATAGAGGCAACAGGAAATATGCCCCATCCTCGACAAAGTAGAGAGGAAGTAAATACTGCAGAAGATATTCTACCCTACAGGGTGTGAATGTAAATACCTTCGGCAATCCAGTGGCATTACCTTCGGCAAGTTGTTGATTATACCACTAATATGCCTAAGTATACAGATTTTGTTGCATATTTCCGAATAGGAAAGAGTGTATTCGTAAAGTATATACGAGGTCTACATAATTACATTAAAAAGGAGCTTGCTCTAATTGGCATTCAAACTCTTCATGAAGCTTGAACGAAAGCCATGTACCTAGAACTTATGGAAGGCTAGAATCCATGTGGAAGCACATCAACCCTTACACCTGTTTTGTGGAAAGCTCAAATGAATCAGCTAAGTGTAATCCACAAAAGAATGTGCTTGGCAAAGAGAAGCATAAACAAAATTTGACCAATATCATCTAGAAACCTGAATCTGTGTATGGAGGCAATCATCCTCACAGGGCTTGTGAACATTACAAGTATGGCCATACTAAGAATGAATGTTGTCATGTACCCCAATTACTCAAGTATCATGTATCCCAATTACCGGGCCACTTGCTCAATCTAGTCGTTTTCTTGAAGCCTGAAGTTTGCACCATTAGAAATGGAACCTCAAGGATTAGTACCCACCATCAAGAATACATACAATGAAAATTCCTCTAAGGTGATGTTGGCACCCCCAACAACTCCCCTTAATTTTTACAAAATAAAGTGGCCCCCATGTAAATTTTGTAAATATTTAGCTTATGATTTGCTTGCTTGGTATGAGAGGGTGATTCTATGGTTTTCTCACTCTCTACGATGCTTTCCTTTGACTTGGTTTTTATGAAGGATGGTGTGGTGATCATTTTCTTTCTCAAGTTTTGGCTTTGAATTTGGTTTGCTTGCTTGGTATGAGAGGGTGATTCTATGGTTTTCTCACTCTCTACGATGCTTTCCTTTGACTTGGTTTTTATGAAGGATGGTGTGGTGATCATTTGCTTTCTCAAGTTTTGGCTTTGAATTTTTCATAGTTTATGCTTCTACTTACAACACTTGCAGACCTTAATTTGAACTTATATGATTCTCTTCCACTTTTTGGTTCATTTTAATTAGGTTTTATTTTCAAATTGAGAAAAATAAATAAGTTCTTGTGTCTTTGTTTAGACTCATTTTATCTTAAAATTATATATTTTTAAAGAAACTTTAAAATGTAACATGTTTTGATATTCTTAAATAAGTTCCTTTATATATATGAGTTTATTATGTTATCATAGCACCGAGTGAAACGAGGTGCTCCACAGCCCAGTATGGGGGAGATGTTGTAACGTGTGTGATGTAACGTTACGTTTGTTACTAACAAAATAATTAAAAAAATTCATGTTGGCTTATAAAATAAAAAATTATGGAAAGTATTTTAAAAAAATCCATGTTGGTTCATAAAATAAAATATTATGAAAAGTAATTAAAAAATAGATGTTCGTTTATAAAATAAAAACTTAAAATTTAATCCCAGATCTATCAATCAAGAGAGATCAAATTTTTTAAGTTTAAATTTTAAAAAAGAAATACACCTCAAGAAATTGGATCCCTCTCAATACTTGATAGATATAGATTTAAGATGGATTTATGTTGGTCTATTCTCATTTGAAAACTATCAATATGAAACCAAACTATATTTCAAATATACCAAAACAAGATAAGTTTGCTCATGAATGAAAATTTCTCTCATATAAATATGGTTTTAGAAGTGGACTCCACGTTCCAATTTCCTATTGAACAATATCTTTGAAGCTGTAAAGTAAATTGTGGAAAAACATATTTTATTTGTTTATCTATGATTATCTTTATTAAACTTGCTTTTGTTTCATGAATAATCAACAAAAGGCACGAATATTGAAACTTAATTGTTTGCAATAAGGAGTAATGCGTCCCAAAGTAATATTAAAAGACTATTTTTTTTAGGTTGGCTTCGTTTTAAAATTGATCTGTTTTTTTTCACAGGTTATACCCATTCTTAATACAAAACTGCGTGTGAACCACGTAATATATTTCAACTTATAGAAAAGGGATACCGTATGAATAATGATCATTAAAAATGTCTTTTTGTTTTGTCTTACCTTCACGACATTCCACAACTTTAATGTTATTATTCTATCATATGACTCTGTTGATTCTTTTAACGTGTCTTATGATTGAGGAATTCGCTCCATGTGAAGTCTGCGCTTTATGCCACGCTACCATCATGCCTTTTATAATCAACCAAGAAACAAGATAAGTCAGGCATCTCACTCGAATTATTTTATGAAGAAGAGCCACCACAACACGCGGCCAACAGAGGCAATGATTCATGATTTTTCTGATGGGTCTAGATGACATAGTATTTCCTCTGTTATTTAGGGTCCAAAAGTGAATATATGAAATTTCATGGTTTTTGCTCAACAATGCTTCATGCTCAAGGGATCTAACTACTTTAGATTTCAATTTGTTGTTAGGATAAGAGATGAAAATACTAGATGTGGTCAGCGATAATGAAGGTCGGTTTCACTAAATATTAAGTTGCTTACTCCCACTCCTCTAATGGGACTGCTTTCTGTTACCCACTACCAACTTTTGTCAAGTTGGTATTAATTCAAATTATAATCTTCACTTTACCGGCAATGGTTAAGGTTGTTAAGTTAAAGTGTTAATTCTTGTTTAAACCATTTGGTCTACTCATCAGCTTGGGTTGCAACACAATTAAAAGGGATGTAAGAAAAAAAATGAGAATGGAACTACTGGAAAATTACAAAGGTCATAATCGTGGTAGATGGAGTTTCAAAGGAATGTAAAGAGGAAGGGGCCTTAAATTCCTTCAACAAGGATATTATCATTAGAATTATCAACTTTCAAGTGAACTTAAAGGAAAATATTTCTTCAAAAGTCATGGTCATGGTACTTGTTTTAGTTGTGAAAGATATGGTCATTTCCAGGCTAACTATCCTTATCTAAAGGATTCAAAGCCTGAAGATCAAACCTACATATCAAAGGAAAAGGAAGAAAAGTAATTTGCATCAATGTCTCTTTCTTCTGCTTGGATTATTGATTCAAGGGAATCTTATGCCTTTAGCTTCAAAGAGGTTGATAATATGCCTTTAGTGATCTAGTAAACAAAGCATGTCTTCCATTCTTATCTTTCATGACTTGTAACACCTGTACTTTTATCTTTGTCCTTTCTTACAATAAGAGGTTTGACAGTACTCCAACATTAATAGAATATATATTTGTCAACAGTAGCTATAATTGGATTCTAGTTTCAACTACATGGGATTTGTTCCTTTAAATGTGCTTATACATAATGTAGCACAAAGTCTATGTTAGGCAGATACTCTGCCTCCTTTATCTACACGATCAAGCTATATGACATGCCATTGATTTCCTCTAATTGTGGGTGAGATCCATCACCTGTAACAAATGAATAAACTTTGTTTCTAATTTCAAACAACTTTATTTAAACCATACTCTTTAAGAAGCATGACAACATTAGCCTTCAAGTCTACTCAATAAAAGCTCTTCTCTATCAGCAACCTCCTTTCATAAATCATTTTTAGGTAATGCAAAATTGTAATGTTGGAACTTTGGAGACTAACTGGAGTTACAACAAGAACATAACCAAATCATTTCTTTCAAGAAACCCTATCAACCAAGTAAAGACCTGAAATTGAAGTGCTAAATATCTAATCTTCCTAACTCTTAAAATACAATCTGAGTGTGAGTACAATGTTCATGAATGAGGAGATTTCCAAAGGATATTTTAAAATTGCAAACACATTATAATTTGCAAGGCTTGTATGATCAAGTAGAGAACTTCTAATATGTACTCACAATAACCATGCACATGAAGAGTCAATACTCAAGGGTCTCAACTTTTTGGATTCATCTACAGAGTTAACACCAAATCAAGATTCAAATGATGTTTGTCGAGTTAGCACCCATGTGAATTAAGAAACATTAACAACTTGTTTAAATCCAGTAAATTTCCAAACATTATTGTATCAGAACAATCAAGGAAGGCAAACTAAACTATCCGATTTAATTTTATTTAAAAGTAGGTGACAATATGAAATGTACCATAAGTTATAATGTCCCATTATTAACATGGCTAGGAATCTCTCCTTTCCTGTCAAGAGGCATGTATTGCACCATGATTGGCCTGATTTTAGATTCCATGTATGACTGAAAGAAGAGGACAAAAAAACAAAAAAGTATTTCAGTCACCATACCATAAATAAATATAAAGTGTACAAGATAAGCTCTCTCTTATAGAACAAAAACTACACTACAATTTAACAACTACTGACTTACTCCTAGTCTCTATCTGTATACTACATAAGCTCCAACACCAGTTGTAGCCAAACCTAATATACAATCCATACAGCAGCCCATCCAACCTTTCCAACACCATGTACCCCAAATCTCATGAAGCCTCCAAACATGATGTAAACATTTTTGGAATAACCCGAAAGCATTGTGTTCCCCGATGGTTTAGCTTGCAAGATGTTAAGGTTGGCCACCACTATGTGGATATTGTTTTGAGGTAAAAAAAGGAGCCATGGAAGAATATGGGGGCACTCAACTTAAGGTATATGGAGCATCCCCACAATAATGGGGAAACATATGCATGTGGAGGACATTTAGCCCCACTTTATATATTGCTTTTAAATGTATACAATCATTTCTATTGAGAAAAAAATAGTTTTTCAAACAACCTTTTGACCGTGAATCTGAAGAATTGGAAATTGCTATCAAATAGACCTCAATTTGATCTCAAATTGTAGGTACCTTTTCAGATGATAAACCTTGTATGTGTATTGAAATCTCCCGAATTCATCATCTTCAAAGGGTCTGTTCTCTAATACCTTCATTCCTTCATCTCCTGTCATGATCTGTTGTTGCAGCTTCATGACCATGTGCATCTGTCATATTTGATACTATACACAAAATCAAACAAAAAAGGTCACATTTCATGATTTGTACAAAATCAAACAAAAAAATGTCATATTTCATGCCAAACCCATATGAAAACTAGGAATCTAATTCCACGTATACATGCATCTTTGCAGACAAAAGCAAAGTGACTGAAATGGTAGTTGATACCAACAACTGCAACTTCTGCTGGCAGATCTGCTACCTTTTCTTTAACTAGGTCAACTAAGTCCACTACTATTGCTCGCACATTCACAGATCTGCTACCTTAAAATTTTTTATAAAGTAGTGATTACCTTTGCCAAGCATGTGAAAGAAACACGAACTAGGCATCCACAATGTTCGAAGTCTTGGGTAGACACCACTCTCTTCTCTTATTTAAAAGGGAAGGTTGCAACAAAAATCCTTGGTGGATTAGCCATCATAAGAGTTGTTGGAAAACATGTCACTGATCTCCAGAGCATACACTCAGCTAGCTGCCACCATACCTTTAGGGTAGGCCTGATCTTATCCAGATGTACAAGGAAGCAATCTGGAAAAATACCTTAGGTTACCTCATTAATAGAGATGTTATAAAATTCATTCCTAATATGGGTGACCCTAATCTCATTATAAGTTTGGGCTATGGTTATTGATGTGAAAGGGATACCACTAGTTCTGGGACAGGGAGGTCAACAAATTATTTGACTCAATCAACTAAAATCGAACTGAAAGCGAGGCCAACAAGCATGCGAGCTAATATCACTGGCATAGTCAAAAAAAGTATATGGTTGGGGGAGATTATATAACTTACTCTCTTGGTCTCATTGCCCAATCAGTGGTCCAATGCCAAAAGACAAATACTTACACCAATATTTTCTCTTTGGCTCATGGGCAATGTGTACGGCCTTAGCTATCACATAAGCCCTACATAGGAAATTTTTAACCTGCAAGCGGAATATGGTGGCCATATCATGATTTGTAACACTAAGGATGGTTTTTATGAACTAATATTTAAATTGAGGACCTAAGTCTTTACCAATTCCATATAGGGATCATGTTCCATGCATGGTCTTCTAGGCCACCACATATAGCTTATGTAAGGAATCTTTACCATACATGTGATATATGGTCATCATTTTGAAGATTAACAAACTAGAGGTGGTTCTAAAGGCCCATTCCTTGGTATAGGTCCATATATAAAATGTCACACTAAACATTTCAATAAGGCGCTCATGGTCCATTATGGGGCCCCAAACTAACATACATGCCCTCCATAAGGAATTTTGGCTTTTGAGTGTGATATTGTTAGTATTTTGAGGTTTAAACTACCAGGGATGGTTCTCGATAAATGTCCCATGGTTTGATGTGAAAAGAAAGGCTCATAATCCATCTATCGGGCCATGGGCCACTATTGGGGAGAAATATTTCTTAAGGTGGTGTCTTTGCATGTAGGTTAATATGAAGCAAGAGGAAGCTGAGAAATCCTTGGCTATGTTCTACCATAGGCGCATAAAGATACATGAAAGAAATGAATACCTTTGAAAACAATGGAATATTTTTATGGCATCTGTGAAGAAACTCATTAGACAAACAAATTCCTTTCATTACTTGGTTTTAAAGCAGCATGCTAAGCATGGAATATGACATTGAGCTGACACTATCCTTCAACTCACTTTGGGTAGTCTCAATGTTCGAAGGGAAATTTGAGGCATAGGGTGGGTCACATTGATGGGAGAGATGAGAGCACTACATCCACTACCTTGCAAATCCTTCATCGAGACCCTAGAATGACAAGTTCTTGGTGCTTTCGTTAACCATGCATGTACAAATGAACGATATAATGAAACATCAAAACAATTACACAAAGACTTAGGGGTCCTCTATTTTAAGTTCCCATCCCTAACTCTAATGGTAGTCATATGCCATTTATCACAAAAAAATATCTTTGAAGTTCAAGATCTCTCGATTTTATTGTCTCTAAAGAAGGCTTATAGTTTAAAATGAGAGCATTATCTCTTAATAAATACCAGTAAATGACTACTGATGAACCTCTTCTAACTTCCTAAAAAAGAATTTAGACAATGAGTTCATTTGTGTAACAAGGCCCTATAACTCTGATCCCTAAGGAAAAGTTAAGATTCCCTCCAAGGAAAATACCCCCCTACTCATCCAACCCCCTTTAAGAATTTTATCTTAGTAACAAACTCTGTCAACATAGGGGTCATAGATATTTAGAACAATCACGTCTTTTCCTAGTTTCTTAGAGTATACCATTGTTCCCCACCATGAACCAAAATACCAACAAAAGAAGCAAAGGAAGGTTCTCAAGCTAAAGGAAGGGAAAGCAAGGCTAATTGTTGGACATGACCTTATAGTTGAACACACCTTATGGATTTTACTAAATTATTAAGGCACAACGGTTTCTCACAAACTCTAAGTCACGACATATTTTGGAAAGATATGTGTATGAGATTTGATGTTCATTTACCTAAGAGTGTCTTTCAAGGGGAAAAAATGACATCTCACTCAACATTCCTATGACAATAGTCACATATACCAACAAATTCTTGACAATAGTAAAAGAACTTGTCTAGTGATCCTATCGATGTATCTAGGTTTGGATTGAGACTCTTTAAACTATGGTGATCCTCTCCTTCAACAAATGTAGAAAAAGGTCAACATATGTGGTGTTTCCCACAAGGATAACCAAAAACAGTCCTATAAGGTTTCTAAGGACATTGTTGCAGGTTGTCCCAACCAACATTTTGCATAGAAGAAGACAATCTGTTCTATCTCTTCTAAAGCAACATTCAACCCTCCACTATGGAAGTGCAATTTGTATCACAAAACTCACTATTTGTGTACCTTAAAGGAGAGTTTGAATGGTACCTAATTTTACAAAAATCATGCTCCAACTTTCTTCCTATTCGTGTCACATGTATAGATCATAGTGTGGGGATGTGGGATGAAGTTTCCTTGCCATTGTACCATGTGAATTCACACTAAAAAAATGAGTGGCTACAAAATACATACTCAATGGGATTCATAGACTAACCATATAATTTTAGTGTAAACAAATTTGAAATCCTTGAACAACAAAATCAGGTTCACAAAGCAAAATTAATGCAAGACCTATCTTTCCATTAGAAAACAAGTGAACTGAAAAGAAAGAAGAGAAATATATAATCCATTAAATGCATTACATTGATCCTGGTTGAAGCACATAATTCTTAGAAGGAAACTTGATTTTCACTTGCAGCGTTCATTGCAAGCAAGTATATTGTCTATTTAAAAGGTGGGTACTCCTTGGCACATTAAACATGCAGTTAAGGTAAATTTTTACTTTGCTCTATATAAGACATGATGATGATCAAATTATATACAAATTTAAAGAGGTCCTAGAATGAGATACATTGGAGCTATGGTTGAGAAACAATATCCTCCTTGTGGACTTACAACCTAACAACTTCAAAGTTTAAGCTAATCTCTTAGAAGGGGAATTCCTACATGAAACATTTTGCTGATTTTTCATTTTTAAGTTTGATAAGACTCTAGGATCATGTGCACACCCCAATATTATTAGAATCCCACATTCTATCATTGCTTGGGGAATAAAAAATAGTAATGGCCCCAATTTTGAGGCCTTGGCAGTTGCAATGGACTAGGATTTCTCCAAATACTTTCAATTTCTGAATGTTGTGTAGTGTGTGATAGATGCACCTATATTCGAACCCCATAAATAATCAAATCAAATAGTTAAAGCTCTATGTACTTTGACATATGGAAAGCCCTATCTCTATGGGCATTTTCTCTATGAAAGACATGCACTATATCTCAATCCCAATTACTTACTCCGGTCCAGAAGCTCAGGCATTATATCGAAGTGTTTTTTCCTTTTTAGCCATCCAAGCTCTGGGCTTAATGCAACTCATATCTTAGGCACCCACGTTTTCGTTCTAGCTTGGGAGTTGGGAGGTCTGGTTCAATAACTTAGGGAGACTAGGTTCAACAACTTACAATATTTTGATCATCACAATCTATCCACTTACTATTTTAAGCATAGCATACTGATAATGTCCAGGGTGAACCCAAGAGAGTTCAGAGTGAATTTTCTAATTTGGGTCCACCCTCTCTAAAGTAAAACTCTGCTTTAGTAGGGAATTCAGATGTGGGAAATTCTAAAGTTTAGAATTAGATCTTATCAACTGGTGCAGATATCCTTTATGGGCATCCAATTTATATGTTATTATGAATGCCTTGCAATGCATTGTTATGAAAACAATGGCAACATAAATTTCATAGCTAGAACTTTTACAAGCTTATATAACCAAATCTTAAATGAGGTATCATACCAGAAAGGAGAAGAGACCAATGATGTTGTACTTAAAAAAAAATTCCACACAAAAGGAACAAAAATACATAGAAAGCAAATGTCAATGCCAAGAACACTGCAATGGCCACAACATGCACATGGACTAGGAGCAACCAATATGGATTTAGACTTCAGAAAACCAATAACACAAAATATGTCCATCATTGGGATTATTTATAAAAAATAAGTAGAAAATGTGGGCCCAGGGTGAATCCGCTGTAAATTGGGTTTATTGTTGGTAAAAAACGTGTGCTAAGACATACTCTAAATAGAGTGCTTCCTAATTATTGGTATGGCACTAGTGATCTATCCTCTAAAATATACGAACAAACCTTTCTCAGCAAAAGAAACCCTTTCCTCAGAGCGAATTATAGAGCTCCTTCATGTTTTCCATATCATCACAATGTCCATGCGCTTATTTATATATGTATGCATTGCTCTTTTATCCATATAATAGATATGTTGGATCTAATATATCTTTGTATTACAAGTTGGCTCTATAAAAGACTAAATATATGTTGACCCAGCTGGTATCTTCATTATATTCGGTTGCCCCTACAATCCTCCATCATAGGTCGACCTGGACCAATTTTGTTGCTTGTTTAAACTTTAAATGTGTGCAAAGGGAACACCCTTTCAACCATCAACATATGGTTATTACAAGATGACTGTTGCTTCAAACATGTACTCAAATTTTTTGTATTCATGGGTTGAAATTCCTACAAGTGACACCTTCTATTCTATCCTTCCTATGTTGATATTCTTGTTGTCTTGTAGCTGCAAAATGCCAAAATCCTTCTTAAAATGCCAAGATCACCAAAAATTAGTTCACTTGAATTACTATTGAGGAAAGTCAATAGTAAAGGGTCTAAATACCTACCTTGCTCAAGATAAACAAATGCTGGTGCTACTTCGGTTTAGAAAAAAAACAACAATGCCATAAAGCACATAAATAAATACATTTGTAAATTCATTTATGAGAACCCATCATTCGAAATGCCAAAAATCACAGGGATCCAATAAGAAAAACCAAACGAAAGGGAAAATCGAAAACCAACAACAAAACTGTAAATAAAATTATAAACTTATAGGATTTTCAACGGATGTTTCCAACATTTCCTCCATTTGGTGCTTCTGGATCCTATATAATTTTCCTACCAAAGCCAAGCCAATAAGTCTAGTTAAGAAAAGTCGTCGAGAAGAATATCTTAGAAGGAGAATAATAATTTGCTCTATGTAGCTCAAGTAGCAGGTCATAGGAGGAATCATGTGTGACAAGGCATTGCTCTCAAAAGCCCCTTTTACTAATGGTTGGATATTGATAAAATGATGTACTTAATTATAAGCACATTTGGCATGGCTACCAAATGCCCAACACTCAGAATCTTATAAAACCCTAATCCAAGAAAAATCAAAGCTCTATAGTGAAGATTACACTAGAAACCATTCCAGTAAACGACTGAATAAAATCCTAAGGTTAATTTGTTATTGTAAAATTGCAATACCAGAATATGTGGGTGAAATAGTTTTAAAAGATCCTGCAACCCAAGAAGTTTAGGTGAAATGGCTCCAAAAAACCCTAATTTGGGGAAATTTTGGCGAAGTGGCTCAAAAAAATCCCTGAATTGAGGAAATTTTGGCGAAATGGCTCAAACAAATCCCTGAATTGAGGAAATTTTGGTGAAATCGCTCTGTAAAAATATTCGTTCCTATAAATTAAGGCGAATTCCAAGTGAAATCGTGATATTTGAAGGGCTAAACCTGACCGTCATTGGTTTCCTTATATCGTAGAGTGGGCCAATGAATTGATATATAAAAATATTTATTTAAATTTGGGGCTAAATATTGTAAAAATTTAAAAACACTACTATATTAAAAATTCACCCTCCTAAATTTTTAAATGGACTAAATTTCGTCCATGGGCGAAATTTCACCCTTAAAATCATCCCTGAAGGGGGATTAGGAGAGAGCGAGAGGGAGGATCACCATCATCATCATCATCATATTCATCTTCTTCTTCTTCATCGTCATCTTCATCATCATCATC